>CANNZV010002321.1:16358-42858 GCA_947561585.1 Caprella mutica | reverse complement strand
GATGTACTATCAGAGAAAAGAGTCACTGTGATGATGTACTATCAGAGAAAAGAGTCACTGTGATGATGTACTATCAGAGAAAAGAGTCACTGTGATGATGTACTATCAGAGAAAAGAGTCACTGTGATGATGTACTATCAGAGAAAAGAGTCACTGTGATGATGTACTATCAGAGAAAAGAGTCACTGTGATGATGTACTATCAGAGAAAAGAGTCACTGTGATGATGTACTATCAGAGAAAAGAGTCACTGTGATGATGTACTATCAGAGAAAAGAGTCACTGTGATGATGTACTATCAGAGAAAAGAGTCACTGTGATGATGTACTATCAGAGAAAAGAGTCACTGTGATGATGTACTATCAGAGAAAAGAGTCACTGTGATGATGTACTATCAGAGAAAAGAGTCACTGTGATGATGTACTATCAGAGAAAAGAGTCACTGGATGTACTATCAGAGAAAAGAGTCACTGTGATGATGTACTATCAGAGAAAAGAGTCACTGTGATGATGTACTATCAGAGAAAAGAGTCACTGTGATGATGTACTATCAGAGAAAAGAGTCACTGTGATGATGTACTATCAGAGAAAAGAGTCACTGTGATGATGTACTATCAGAGAAAAGAGTCACTGTGATGATGTACTATCAGAGAAAAGAGTCACTGTGATGATGTACTAACAGAGATATGTGTCACTACATGATGATAATTTCACAAATTACAGTTTTCTAATTTTTTATTATTTTCAATCTTACAAATTTTGTCGTCGGAACCCAGACCAATTTTAAAATATCTACAAGTATTACAATTAGTAAAGTTTATTTTCAGAAATGTTGAATTAGTAATCTGTGAACAATCAATGTACACTCTACTTAGACTGAGATTTTCTCTATATAGAAAATACTTAAATATTGAAAAAGACACTAAGAAGATTTAACGGTTAAAATACCCTAATTCTTGAGGTGTAACGTCATATAAGATCCAATAACATTTATATATTGTATTATTATTCTAGTGATTTAATAATATTGGAGAAGAATTTGGAGACGATGGGATTACTAGTTCTAATACAGCATCTTAATAAGTATAGTTTATGTTCTATGGACTAAATGAAAGTATATTACCTCGTGGTTGTTAACATTTCCGAAACTACTGAACACTTCCTTCCGACAGAGGAACATTTTAGTGAGAAATTTTAATATCCGCAAATGTGTAAGCTTTCTGATTCAATTGTCATTTACTAAACATGATTTGAGAACATGCTAGTTTGAAATAGTTTGGTAATATATAATATTATGACCAGGCATATGATTTCAATAGATGATGTCTTGAAATAGTAATAAGTAAAAAAATGATTGCATACATTGGAAATATGAATTCAAAATCGTCACTCATCTACGCTGTTATATAAACATTTTTCAACATTCTGTGTACACCAGAATCGCCTCTGTCTCGTTGATTGCTTTATAGTTTTTCTACCAAACTATTCTCATTATATTCTTTCTTCCTGTTGAAGTCCAGAAGTAGTTTCCTTCTACCGTGAGAGAGTTTCTGTTCTCAACGGCCGTACGTCAGTTCCACACTTTGCAAACTGGGTATGGGGTGGCGTGAAGATTGGCGAGTCAACTTTTTCAAATTGAAACGTTGTTTGATTCTATTGACTTTAAGTGTTTCAATATAGAAATTTTTCTGCAATGATAACTAATTGTTACTTATATTTTTCATATGATAGTCGATTAGCATATGATTTCAATTTTCAAGATAACACTTGAAAATCAGGGCCGCGATTTTCAATTTTTAGCTCTTTTAAAATTCACTAATTAATCGAAAGAATGCTACGTATAAGATTTAGTAGCTGTTTTAGACTAGATAATACTGGAATTGCTAGGGGTTTAGACCAGATAACCCAGATGGTGCTATAGGAAGGAAAGTGGTGGCCGGATGGCGGAAGTTGGTGACTTGGCAGCAAATGTGGCGAGATATCCAGAAGAGTTAGGTAGTTAGGTAACGTGTGGCAGGTGGTGCTGAGAAACTATGAATGAAACAGTCAATGAACTTAAAACTTCTGTAGTAAAGGAATATTGTAATTATACAAGGTAAAGGAATTGTTTGCATTTATTATGCAAACAATATGAATTTATTGATTCATGTAATTAATAATATTAGTTTTCATAATTTCGTATAGAAGATCAGGAGCACCGACTGAAGTATCATAAAAAATTCTAATCTTGAAACAAATTGTGAATATTTTAATAAATCAAATACTTTGTTCATTGAAACTATTTCAAATTGTTGCTGCATTTCTGAAAAAAAATAGAAATCTCGTTAAATATAGCTACATAATAATTATTTTCAAAATTGAATTTCAATAATGCCTATATAAATATATTCTAATACGATAATAATTTTTGTTGGGTATGACTGCGTATTGAAATAAAGGTAAAATGTTCTCTGATAGTACATCATCACAGTGACTCATTTCTCTGATAGTACATCATCACAGTGACTCATTTCTCTGATAGTACATCATCACATTGACTCTTTTCTCTGATAGTACATCATCACAGTGACTCTTTTCTCTGATAGTACATCTTCACAGTGACTCTTTTCTCTGATAGTACATCATCACAGTGACTCTTTTCTCTGATAGTACATCATCACAGTGACTCTTTTCTCTGATAGTACATCATCACAGTGACTCTTTTCTCTGATAGTACATCATCACAGTGACTCTTTTCTCTGATAGTACATCATCACAGTGACTCTTTTCTCTGATAGTACATCATCACAGTGACTCTTTTCTCTGATAGTACAGTCATTTCACTGACGGTGGGGAAGTGGTAGGACGAGACATGCTCTGCTACTTCCAGTGAGAAGCGTAAGTGTGCCTTCCTTCAACCAAGGGAAATAATTACACACAATGAATGAACTTCAAGTTACTTCATCCATAATATGATCATGAATGAGTTGCCTCTTTTTTATTCATTATGAATGTTTTTTAGTTCCTTTGAATGGTATATTGCATATCTCCATATTAAATTGGTATATTATTTGTATCATCTCACAGAAAAAAATGGTATTCATGATAGAGAGAAAAAAAAATTCATTAATATATATAAAATTTGTGACAATTTCAGTTTGTATGCGTCCTTTTTCAAATAAAAATATAAGTATTTATTTAGTAACTATGAATAGATATCGTATTTATTTGACATTTATTATTTGGAATGGAAATAACCATCAAACTTTTTATATAGAATTAATTTTATTTCATGTTTTTGTTATATACTCATTATTTTCAACATTGTGAATTTATCCTTTACATACAAAAATATAATTTATATATAAAAACTAATTTTAATTAAATAAAAATAGGTATTTGAATGATGTAAAGTTATTATTATCATTATATTAATAAACTTAAGAACAAATAAAATTTTCAATTTATAACCAATTCATCACTCATATAAATTCAATTTCCTTAGAGGAAAAAAAAACAAAATGATTAAAAAAATTTTTAGAACATTTATTTCAAAATATTTCAAATATTATTCACATTGTTTTAAATCTATGTAATCACATTTTTTACATAAAATTTACTATTAAATCTAACATAGAAAAGACTAAAGATGTTAACTATTTCAACACTAAAGAAATAAGACAGAGATATGTATTGCATTTAATGCCCTTCACTAAAATAAAAAGGTTATCTTTGGTAACGGCGTTAATTAAATTAAAAACAAAATCTTCAGTCAAAAGGAGTATCAGAGATAAAAACAAAATGTAAAGTCAGATCTAGCGTGAAAAATCATACATTTCTTGTGTGAGAAAATCTTCTAGATTTTTCTTCAATCAATTACTTTGAGTTGGAATTGACTTGGTAAGTTAGACTCATCGTTAAAAAGTCAAACGCTTTGTTCGTCTGAACGAGAATCTGAACTTAACAGGTCAAAAAGAAAAACTAAATCACCTAAAGACTATAATCAATTTAGCACTGAATTATAGCCTTTAGCAATTCTTGCAATGCATTAGAGTATTTCCATGAGAATTATATGTAGGAGTTTCAAGAACTGAATTCATGCTAAAAAGTTTATTACTAAAGTTATTTACAATATAACTAATCTTTGGAAGAACCTTCGGCATGTTTCAAAACATCTTAAAAGTACGAATAGAGTATTTATTTACATTTAAAACAATAGAAATGTACATACTATGTGACAATAAAAAATGTTATGCCATATTACATCCATCTTTATCAACAAATTGTGATTGAGAATGAAAAATAGTTACATATTTATAAGAGTTAAATCTGAAACTAGGCCCCAATCTTAGTGTTCTAGATGGAGATGTGTCTCTTCATGTGTAAACTCAGGTGGTCAGATCTGGAGAAAGATCTGTCGCAAAGACGGCACTGGAAAGGTCTGTCCCCCGTATGCTTTCGATAGTGACGGGTAAGCTCATCAGACCGGGCAAACTTCCATCCACATCCCTTCCACCGACAGACGTAAGGCTTTTCACCCGTGTGGGTTCTCTGATGCGCCTTCAAGTGAGATGATTTCGTGTACGTTTTACCACACCCTGCATTTGGACAAGTGTGGATGATGACCTTACGGCGTGCACGACGTCGTCTTCGTGGAGTTGGTTGCGAAGATACAGTTCCAGTTGGGGGTCTGGCTACGGGAGCCGTGACTACACCGTTTTGATGGGGAGAAGAAGGAGGAGTCAGAACCATACCACCATTACCCCAATATTCATACATGGAGCCTGCAAATGGGGGTCGATGCTGAAAATGGTTGCTGGGGTACAAAGTTGATGAACTGGCCGCCGAATTTGGGCTGAAGGGAATGCGTGGAAGATTGGAGAACCCAGTTGCCGATGGTGTCCGAGAGATTGTGAAAGTTCCACCATTGATGGATGTGTTTACAATGGTTTGTGATGGGGGGATGTGTGGTGGCAATTGATGTACTGATGTGGATGGGGTTTGGATAACGGATGACACATCACTAGGGCTTATGGAGGGTAATGAGTCTGGTGAGTTTGAGCAATTGTTCATTAAAGTGTTATTATCTGATAGTGAGGGGATGGAAGAACACTGAACGGCTGATGTTTGTTGCAAACTAGAGTTATAATGTGGAGAAACATTGGGTACGTTATAAAAATGATTATTGTTTGTGGTATAATTAATTTGGTTGATACATATGTTAGCTTGCTGTGGTGGCTGGTTTAAGTGTTGTTGTTGGTTGTGCTCTTGTTGGTTGTTGCTATTAATGGTTGTCGCACTGACTCTCATTGTGTGGACTTTTCGCGCACTAGCCGGACTGTGCGAAGTGGAAGGTCTGGGCTGTTCATCAAGTTGTAGAAGTGTGTTATTTAGGGTCAATTGGTGGATGAGACTAGCCGATGGCGCCACCAGGGTAGAAACGGGGGGAAGAGGCTCATACTGCTGATCAGGAGGAGTGGGGGGAAGGTACACGGGGGAGTGGTTGGTGAGATTTGGAATACTTTGGTGTGGTGGGGTTTTCATTTCAGGAGGTGGAATGTAATGCTGTTGGTGGGTTTTATCTTGCTGTAAAATGCCGAGTTGACCTGTTGAGTTCGGTTGCGGCACATCGTACAGCTGGTGACTGACTGTTTCAGTCTGTGTCTGGTGGACTGTGGAATGTGTTTCTGGTAGGCAGAGATCATCGTGCAGCATTACAGATTCTAGATCTTGCCACATCTGGTGGAAGAGAAATTTTTTAAAAATTAGAATTTCAGAATTTACTGCTTATAGAGCAAGAAAATATATTTACAAAAAGAAACTGAAAATCTTGTATTCTTGGAAAAAAACATTTCAGAAAAGATACCTGTATGTATAAATTAATCGAACAGTTTATTAAATAACTCTGATGCATTATATATAGTAAATTATCCATTAGAACATTTATGTCACAGAATTCCCAACTGATGAAAATATATGAGAGATTATTTAAAATGAAAAAATATTCTAAAAGATAACCTTTTTTTAAATTTTCATAATCCATTTGAACTAAATATTCACCTCATTAAAATCTGCAAATCCAGAAGTAAAGGTACACTGTGCTGTGTAGTTGTTCTTAATCACCTCCATAGCTTTAGCATTAGTCGTAAGAATAGCACTGAGTGTCAATTGGTTAGTTTCACGTGGAGAGAGAAGGCTTGCAGGAGCGTCTGAAGAACACGTCAACTTATAATGAACTCTCCCTTGAGACTGACTCGACAGGTGGAGAGAAGTCCTGGAATTTCATTGGGTGGCAGGTCAATCATTGCCATGCACCGCCACACACGCTAAAAGTACTCCTAATATATACTATAAAGTACCTAAATATGACATTTCAAATCATCAAATGATGCAGACATCTTTTAAATTAATGAATGTAGGTGAAGATAATATTTTAAGGCATTAGCAACTTCCTAAGGTAAGAAATAGCTCACAGGTAAGTTGTAGATGATCTCTTTTCCACCTGTAGTCTCACGGACCAATCAGAGAGAGGCTCAGCTTTGCACCACTTAATCACGGTAAATATTTCCTGTGCTGGATATACAATATATATATGTACTTATATATTGTAGTGTGCAAACAAATGCGTCAAGTCATCATTGTAACTCTGTGAGTTGTATTTAGTTCTAACTTTTAATTCATTATTCCATTTACAGTTAGTAAATGAATTAGGCAATTATTGTGAATTTGAGTTAATTCAACTTTATAATTTTACAATAAAAATTTAAAAAGAATTCATTAGATTTTGATTTTATTTCACAATTTATTCTCTATTTTAATTTTAGATACCGTAGAATATACGCATATTAAATACTATATATTTTGCATATATTAAATATTATATATTTTGCATATTTTAGATGTTATATATTTTTCATATTTTAGATATTATATATTTTGCATATTTTAGATGTTATATATTTGCATATTTTAGATGTTATATATTTTGCGTATTTTAGATGTTATATATTTTGCATATTTTAGATGTTATATATTTGCATATTTTAGATGTTATATATTTTGCGTATTTTAGATGTTATATATTTTGCGTATTTTAGATGTTATATATTTTACGTATTTTAGATGTTATATATTTTGCATATTTTAGATGTTATATATTTTGCATATTTTAGATGTTATATATTTGCATATTTTAGATGTTATATATTTTGCGTATTTTAGATGTTATATATTTTGCGTATTTTAGATGTTATATATTTTGCATATTTTAGATGTTATATATTTTGCGTATTTTAGATGTTATATATTTTGCGTATTTTAGATGTTATATATTTTGCATATTTTAGATGTTATATATTTTGCGTATTTTAGATGTTATATATTTTGCATATTTTAGATGTTATATATTTTGCGTATTTTAGATGTTATATATTTTGCGTATTTTAGATGTTATATATTTTGCGTATTTTAGATGTTATATATTTTGCGTATTTTAGATGTTATATATTTTGCATATTTTAGATGTTATATATTTTGCATATTTTAGATGTTATATATTTTGCGTATTTTAGATGTTATATATTTTGCATATTTTAGATGTTATATATTTGCATATTTTAGATGTTATATATTTTGCGTATTTTAGATGTTATATATTTTGCATATTTTAGATGTTATATATTTTGCATATTTTAGATGTTATATATTTTGCGTATTTTAGATGTTATATATTTTGCATATTTTAGATGTTATATATTTTGCGTATTTTAGATGTTATATATTTTGCGTATTTTAGATGTTATATATTTTGCGTATTTTAGATGTTATATATTTTGCGTATTTTAGATGTTATATATTTTGCATATTTTAGATGTTATATATTTTGCATATTTTAGATGTTATATATTTGCATATTTTAGATGTTATATATTTTGCGTATTTTAGATGTTATATATTTTGCGTATTTTAGATGTTATATATTTTGCGTATTTTAGATGTTATATATTTTGCGTATTTTAGATGTTATATATTTTGCGTATTTTAGATGTTATATATTTTAGTTACTTTAGATGTTAGATATTTTGCATATTTTAGATGTTATATGTTTTAGTTACTTAAGATGTTAGATATTTTGTATACTTTAGATGTTATATATTTTGCATATTTTAGATGTTATATATTTTAGTTACTTTAGATGTTATATATTTTGCGTATTTTAGATGTTATATATTTTGCATATTTTAGATGTTATATATTTTGCATATTTTAGATGTTATATATTTTGTATACTTTAGATGTTATATATTTTAGTTACTTTAGATGTTATATATTTTAGTTACTTTAGATGTTATATATTTTGCGTATTTTAGATGTTATATATTTTAGGTACATTTGATGTTATATATTTTGCATATTTTAGATGTTATATATTTTGTATACTTTAGATGTTATATATTTTGTATACTTTAGATGTTATATATTTTAGTTACTTTAGATGTTATATATTTTAGGTACTTCAGATGTTATATATTTTGCATATTTTAGATGTTACACTAGATCTCTCAAAGTCTTTTCTGCATTTAGGGGTATCATCTCTCTTCAATCTTTTAGTGAGAGTGTCAACTATCTCATCTGCTTTTTCTTGGCTGATATGACCGCGTCACCGGTGCTGTTCGATCAAATACTTGGATGAATTCACTCTAAGATAGACAAAATGATTCTACAGGCTGACTGACTTGCTGCATACAGAACTAAAATTTGTAGGAAGTGCCATCGAAGGGTTCGATCAAATTCTTTAGAAGATATTTAGTGAGTAGTTTTTTAGCCAGGAGATTTTTGAAGATTATTTGAAGATGTACTGTTAGTTCCTAGCACTGGTTCTCGGTAGTTTTCATAACTCTTAAGAATAATAATTCACTTTGCATCTGTAAGGTAAGCCACTTCTACTTAAAATGGGGCTAGTTTTGAGAGGATGGAAAGGTTTATATGGAAGCGCTTGAGGATTTATTTTTCTCCCTTATACTGGTACACTGTAGCTTGAAAAGAGTTAGGGCATTCAAACGGTGCTCCTGGATTGGAAAGAGTTTTCCTAGGAGCACGAAGTATTTCTGTAGGGATGGGGCTCGAAGACATAATCATTTTCTTGTTGAATTGGTGACTTAGTTTGTTGACAAAACTTTCTTTTGATGATTAAATGTTGACAGAACTTGCTTTAACCGAATTGTTAATTGACGTATGACAACTTTTGGCAATATTTCTATTTACGTTGAAATTTAATGATTTGAATGAAGCTATGTTCTCTATGTCCTACTCACCAATGATACCATGATTGCTATTCTCCAATAACTTTTCGAATCATGTCTAGATGAATGTATCTCAGCTGCATCTCTTATAGCTCCATTATTTTACAAACTACTAGAATATGTAGCGTAGCTAGATTTAAGATCAACACCCCAATTACGAAGCTATTCTGAATCTTCAATTATAGCAACATTCTCAGCTAGAATGTCGTGAGGGTCAGTGGGGGGCATCAAATTCTGTTTCACATGTGAATTACAGGCATCCCATGCTTTAGTTACCAAATCACAACTCAGTTTAGTTACCAAACGGTAACTAAAGCGAATAAAAGTAACAAGAAACACATTCGCCGAAAACACATTCGCCGTACGACACTCTCGCCGAAAAATATGATTATTTAAAAAGGTAAACAAATTTATCTCATAAGTCCAGATGAAATTACATATAGATGAACTTACATATAAGTGTATATATTACTTTACAATATTCTACATAATTATTGGCTAAACTTTATGCAATTTACGTTAACTTAATCAACTCATACTGTTACTGCTGCATTATTTGTGTCAGTTTATTAACTATATGTTAATCATATTTTCTGTGTACAATTATCAGTTACAAAAGAAGAATTCTTTTGTGTTGGTCTTACTTTATATTAATCCTTCTATATACATTGTAGAATCAGTCTGCTACTGCGAGTCGCTCGTGAAGCTTTCACTGTATAGACTATAGGGTGACCCACAAAAAGTCAACCCAACATTAAATTTGTATATTTCAACAACTTTTGAAGGTACAGTTAAAACAGGTTTATTTATAGGTTTTAAGAATATTCATATAACCATTCCTTTTATAAAATATTGACAATATTTATATTCTTCATTTTAATATTTCTATTTTTTATATTCAATTTTAAATACTTATTTAACACAGTATGATCAATAAACATAAATTTTTGTAGTAAACCCTAGTCTGTTTAAAAATTGTCATATTTTCGGCGAATTGACCTAGAACCCACTCCTTGATTATATATCTCATTTTCTATGAGTTATAGAAAGAAAATTTGTTTTAGAGTTATTAGAGTACTACGTATATAAGCATATTAATAATAATATACAGTCTTTCATTGATCGTGATTGTGATGGAAAAGTTTTAAGTCGTGCATTTATTAAATGTTTTAAAGTCCATCCATAGCTTAACTCTCACTCAGTATAGGTGAGTAATTAAAAGATACTTAGATTTCTATAATTATTGTGCTACATTTAACAAACCGCAAATTTATGCTCTATGAAATGTTTTTGGTAGTAGGGTACTAAGTTTCAAGTTATTGGTTGGTTCTACAATTTCGGACACGTCAGAAAAGAAAATATTATAATTATTAATTAACTTCTATTCTAATTGGTATCATGGATACCAATTGAAATAAAAGTTAAATAATTATTATTATAGAAAGATTTTCACGTGTTCGGAAATATGGAACCGTGCAATAACACGGAACTGACCCTAAAATGGGACATGTTGAATTTCTGAACCAACTGCTTCTAATAACCTTATCTGGATTATAATTTTGGTGTTTTTTTTAGTTACCGTGAAATAATCACAAAAATTATGTCTATGAACGGTTCTTATTTCGAAACATGACTTGAAATAAGTACAACTTTTATTAAAGTGAGTTGTAATTAAAGCAAGGCTTGCCTGTACATACATGTACTGAAATAATTTTGATTTTTAGAAAAAAATATCTGATCAAAATATTAAGCGAAAGTATTTACTTAAAACATGTATGTTTTTGAAGTTAAACCATTATATATTACAAATAAAATATATTCATTGGAACTTAACATCAAATTCCGTCAAACCTAATTAATATCCAAGAGTATCAGAAATATATCAGTCTGCCAGTGAACAGGCATAATTTTCTACGAGTAAAGAAATAAGTATTAGTTTTCTATGAAATCTTATTGGATGAAAGACTAATACAAACTTGATAGAAATATTATAGATAGAAATAAAAAAATATGATTATAGGTACAAACGTACAAATAATGATGTGGACCAATTAAAGATATTCTGCAGACCGGGATTATACATTATTGTAATTGTATTATTGATAAATAGGGTCACATTTCTTTTGTACGAGCTATTGGTCTACCAAACAAATTAATTTTTTTAATGTTAAATAGGTAAGGTAGGTTTCATCATGTAACTGAGGGGTACCCGATGGACCGATGGTTAGATTTCACATCCATTTTGCAGTTTTTGCACCCCTTTTTAGTGAGCTACATTTGTTACACCTTTCAAATATCTATATAAAGTCTTATATTCATTTCTTAGTTTCTCTTTTCTATTTGTAAATGTAGTTGTTGATTATTTTCTCTTTCTCAATCTTGTTTTATGATTTACTTTCCACTATCATGATCACCAAACTACCATGCAGTAACTATGTTTCCTTAGCCACCTGCTTGTCTCACTTCTTCTCTGGAGTTCCTTGTACTTGTCTTTTTTTATCTTCTAACTAAATTAATTAATTTTAGTCTCATTATTCAATTCTCTATCAATCGAATTGACTCCAGCATAGATAACTATAGAACTATTATAAAGTTATCTATAACTCCAGCAATGTTCTGCTGAAAACTGCTGTTCCATTTCAGGTAAGGATGAATCCCGAAATTATCTATGTTTCATGTTTCAAAACCTAAATAAGGGGGAAAAAGGAAAAAATAATCAGAAAATATTATATAAACGCACTCCGGGTATATTAGGATAGATAATATTCATGTAGAACAGTGGTTCTTAAACGGGGGTGCGTGGCACCCTTTTTGGGCCTGGATTGTTTACAGGGGGTGCATGAGATGGCTGTAGTTTATAAGTTAGGTTCTTGCTATTAATATCATGCTAAATTTACATGAAGTATATTTTCCTCAAAATGTTGCGATGTGAGGTAGTTATAAAAGTATACAAATTTTCTGATATAAACATCTAATTATCATTGTGGCTTTCGATAAAAAAATTATATATTTGAGAGTGAGATTTCTCGTTTTGTGTGCCTGTAACTTTTATTCCTTCTATCCTATATTCTATCACTGAATAGAAAGAAAAATGGTGCTTCCATTGTATAAACAAAATGTAAACAAAAAAAATGTACCTTTCTGTATCGGATTTTCATACCTGTGTCGGGATTATATGCAAGTGTCGCTACCCCGTAATTGATTAGTTTTATTTTATTAGTTTACAACTGTTCATTTTCTAAGTATTTATATAACTAAAATGAAACATACTGCATTATTATTACAAATTAGATGGTTTTCTTTAATTTGTAATTGATTTTAATTTTCCTTACCTAAAAAAACAATTTTACATTATGTAAATAAAACTATCATTCTCTTTACTTTTTCAATTTACACATTTAATTCTCAAATCATAGTAACCAAATATATTCTAATTGTAGCTTTTCAATCTATTTCAATGCAAAACAATTCTCAAGGGGTGCCTGAGAAGAATACTTTGAAAACCACTGATGAAGAATGTAACCATGATATACACGGGAATATATTGATAATGTTGAAAACCCATTGTTTTCAACGGGAAAGTATACACTATAGACTCATAGAGTACGTATGATACACCAGAATATTTTAGTTCTTAATCATTTTTTTAATGATATTTTCAAAACCGCATCACTCCAACCGTGCACTGATAATTGGGCCCAGGACAATTGGGTCCCAAGACATTTATATTATTTGCTCTTTTTTTATCAGAGTATACCCATTGCAGGCAATGCTTGTGCAATAACCTGGGTTGTGACAATATAGTTTTTGCATAAAAATATAATCTTGAGCATATTTAAAATAAAGAATATTCCTAATATTAATAAATATTCTCGTTATGTAAAATATATTATTTTCAAGAATAATTACTATTTTTATGAAACTATTTTATTTTTTTTCTCAGAGATAAGCCATGTAAAAAAATTCCCAGATATAGTAGAGAACTTCTGTGTAGTAAATGAGTTAGGATACAATAGAAAATAAGATTATATTTATGTTTATTAGAATAAGAAACAATTTTTCTGGAATTTTTATATAAAAAAAATAAGAAACAATAGAAAATAAGAATGTAGGTTTATTAGAATAAGAAACAATAGAAAATAAGAGTGTAGGTTTTTAGAAGACCATTGCTCACCAAGACATGTCGAAATTATTGGAACATAAAAACAGAATTAAGGATAATGTGAATTTATCGAAACCAGTACAATGATCAATATTGAAAAGTTACATAAATTAGTATTAAAAAATGTATTCTCATAATCTCATTTTATTCCAACGACTGTTCAATTTTTCTTAATTCAATGTAATATAATAATTATCCTAAAATTTGTATCCATTTTATTAACTAAATATTACTGTGACTGAACTTTGTCAGACGTGAACACATTGGATCCATATAAAATGATGGGCATTAATACGATTTATTTTAACTCTTCAAAGATTTCCATTACACCGAAACATGAGATTATCATCCAAATGTGATAAAGGGGCTTATAAATATATCTATTCCGCGCCATTTTCCAATTTTCACAATCTACAGAATGCGTTGCGCGTTTTTAGGATCATTGAATCTCGAGAGTGTGCAAGGAACGAAAAGGGTATGAAGCAGAACCAACAGTGATGGAGTAGATAATCAATTATTTATGCATTTAATTGGTACATTTCATCAAAATCTGATAGTTATAAAGTTACACATAATAACATGGTAATGTATTGGTATTTAAGCTAGAGTTAATAACTTAAAGAAAACTTAAACAAAACTGGTATTTTAATTTTACTGAGATATCAAACACTCTACCAAACGTTTGGAATTAACCTCGTTTGCCCAGATAAAATTTAAGAGAGTGTCTTGGATGATTTAAGAGCGTTTATGGCAGAGAGAATAAAACGTGGACGAAACACCGATAAATTGACGATAAATTCTCATCAGCGAATGACTGTAGAGGATTATCGAATAATCTTCAACGAATCATGGTTGATTCTACTTCCTCGAATTAAAGAGGAGATTTCTTCGATGAATCTTCGGTAAGTTATGGAAGACTCATCTTCCCTGAATTACAGCAGGCAGCTCATAGATGTATTTTCGGCGAGTTATAGAAGACTCATCTTCCCTGAATTACAGCAGGCAGCTCATAGATGTATTTTCGGCGAGTTATAGAAGACTCATCTTCCCTGAATTACAACAGGCAGCTCATAGATGTATTTTCGGCGAGTTATGGAAGACTCATCTTCCCTGAATTAAAGCAGGCAGCTCGTAGATGTATCTTCGGCGAGTTATGGAAGACTCATCTTCCCTGAATTACAGCAGGCAGCTTGTAGATGTATCTTCGGCGAGTTATGGAAGACTCATCTTCCCTGAATTACAGCAGGCAGCTCGTAGATGTATCTTCGGCGAGTTATGGAAGACTCATCTTCTCCGAATTACAGCAGGCATGTCTTCGATGATCATCGACGCGTTATGATAGACTAATCGTCCCCTAATTATTACAGGATTGAATTATAGCAGACACGTCTTCGATGAAGATCGCTGAGTTACGACAGACTCATATTCATTCATAAGAACTTTAAAAACACGCGGGTTATCATATTGAAGAGATATCAACCAAATTCTACTTTTACCGTGTCCAAGATGGCTAAGAGGATATGTCGCTGACTTCAATTCTCCATGAGACTACAGTTACAGGTTCGAGTCCCCCGGACACACCACTTCATTTCTTTCTCCATTTCTTTCCATTTAATATGTATATAAAAATATGTAACATTAAACTAATCGATATAAAGCCAAATACCTTTCAAATGATAATTTCAGTTCTATTTAACCCTATAAATAGATAATATTTATGCATTAGAAAACTACCATGAATCGATCTAAATGCAGGGAAGATTATAGATAGGCGCCATGTATAAATCATGCTTGAATCGCGAATAATATTCAGATGATTATGTGAATTGTTTTTTGTTTAAATCTTCCATGAAACGTCTTCAAATCGCACTTGAATCATCGTTGATTTAAGGGCGGTTACAGTCGGTTATGCATGTTCTTCTTCAATGAATTGACGATCATCCTGCCATATTCTATAAGAAAAATCTTGGATAAAACGGACACTTCTTCGAATATTTATCGATGATTCATCGTCAATACGCCGTTTCATGTTTAGGTACTCTTCCAAAAATCGGCTATAAATCGGTCTAAAGAATCAACTGGGTGTTTTCCCTTTGTTTTTGATGTAAAAATATCGTCTTTTAACACTTCCCCGCGTATCCCAATAACACAATTGTATAACGTATGATGCATCGTGTTGGAAGATATAACGTGTATTGGTGGGTCAATACGCAGGGAGCGTGTTAAATTAAATATAAAATTAAGAAAAGTTTTCCATATATGCTATTACATGCATCTTAAAAAAGATCCTATAAACGTGCAGTGCATTCTCGAGATTGTGCAATATCGGCAAATTGCGAGGAACATATCCCTTATCAAGTTTATCAATCTAATTACAAAATATTTATGAATTGAGAATAAAAATACAATGCATATTTTTAGAGAAAAAAAATATTTAGAGAATATGGAAAATATTTTGCAAGAGAATATAAAGCAGATCTCAAAAGTAATATTGTCACAACCCTAGTAATGACAAAGTAATACTTCTTTAATGTGTCTGCTGTCCCAATTTTTTTTTGTGCTGGGCTCAATCGTTTTGGGGCTCTATTGTCCGGGACTCAAATGTCGTGGGGCCCAATTGTCAGTGCACCTACTCCAACGATGCTAAATAAAATATCCCGATAAATTATCAGAGGAAACTACGGTCTCGACTTTCGACACACTGAAACAGAAACTTTATATCTGGTATTATATAAAAAGCACAATTAAATTGATAACATATATACTTTGAAAAAGATATTTTTTCCATGATTTAATAAATCATGAACAAAAAATTGCTAAGTAACCGAAAATGGTTAAAAACCTGACAGTTCAACAGAATAGCACTCCAACCAACATATAAATTCATTAATATCTTGGTGGGAATGGATGAGGGACAATCCTAACGGTCAATGAATTGAAGGACTTTGCTCCCTACCAAGCAAGACTATCCTTTATCCTACAGGTCATATTCTCAACTCTGTGCAACTGTAGTTGTACAAGTTCATCACGATAAAAACTCTTCTCTTATAATAGCTGAGTGATGTAACTTTATCGTTGTTTAAGAAACGTTGAATTTTGATGTAAAAAATCGAAGTAAAATTGAAATATGTAATATGTATAACATTCTGAGTCATCGAAAACATATTTGAAAATCAGTTATTAGAAATTTAACTGTCTGAATAACAATCAATGATATTCAAAACTTATAACTGGCATCATCATTTGAAGAAATGCAGATTTGAAAGTTAAACATATTAATAAAATATCAAAAAGTGGCACCATATATTTATGATGCAAATGATCAACTGGAAAA
Organism: Caprella mutica; assembly: GCA_947561585.1. NCBI lineage: Eukaryota > Metazoa > Arthropoda > Malacostraca > Amphipoda > Caprellidae > Caprella > Caprella mutica. Next base: position 26,082 of record CANNZV010002321.1, on the reverse strand, counting down.
GTCAAACAGGATTTTCAAGTCAACCAGAGTATGCAGGATGGTAGGTACTATGGTTATCTCGGTACTTATTGAGAGGATGGTACTCTTGTTATCTCGGTACAGGATAACTATTTCTCAGGCTGCAAGGGGGTAAGGTTAGGTTGCATGCAGGGCAGTATAAATAGCAGCTACATCAGACATCAAAGTCACAGTACTCTGCAGTATCAGATAGAAAACAACACAAAGTGAGTGCTGAAGTAACCAAACTGAAGGTTGGGAGACTAGAATTTGAATTAAAAGTTATATACAACTTACATTTATCTCTTGACTTTTTGTCTTTACCGTTTTAAAATAATTGGTTTGCATACTCATTCTAACCGACCAAATATGATCACTAAAACGATGAAGGGTTCAATGACTTACTTAGACTTATAATCTACGAAATAGCTCTAAATTTTTTTCCACTTTCAAAAGCAGAGTCTCATGAAGTTTTCTTTCTGCAGATACCAGTAGCCATGTCTCGCTTTGCCATTTTCTGCACCCTGGTGGTGGCTCTTTGTCAATTTTCTGTAGAGGCAGCGCCTCAGAGTTTCAGACAGGTTCCCATAGCTAGTGCAAGCATTCTGCCTCTTGCAACCGCACCCCCTCCTGCTAATGTAAGTTATACCTTCAACATCGCGACATAAACTTTGGTAATGAAAGATGAACTATCACTGGAAAAAGATGGAAATCTAGTGTAATAATGGTGTGGTAAAATGACATGAATATACAAAATAGTAAAAAATGTTGAATATTACTCTCTAGTCGTAGAAAACACATCAATTAAATTAAAATGCATTCACGATATTCATGAATTATCAAATTGATTATATATTATAACAAAATTTATTTGAAGAGATATTCACTCGAAATACTTTGGCTGCGACAAAATTTAGGCTTCAATACCATCATCTCATCTAACGTGTTAATTCTAAGTCACTTCAGTATTGACAATGAAGTGGTTTCTGTTTCACAGTACGAGTACAAATATGATGTTGCTGATCAAAAGACCAAAAACTACCAGGGCCACACTGTGAAAGCTGTCAACGGAATAATTCAGGGTACTTACTACATGTTGTTGCCTGACGGACGCCTGATGAAGGTTAACAAATGATATGGAGATAATGTTTTTTTCTTCTGAATTATGTTACATTTAAACAATAAACTTTAATCGTAATTCTTTTTGTTATAGGTTGAGTACACAGCTGATAAGGAAAATGGTTACGTTTCAAAGACCAGCTACATCGAAAACTACCAGCCCACATGGCCAGTTGTTACTCCTGCTCCTGTAAGAATGATGTAAACACTAAACAAACGACCAACGAATGCTTCCACACACCACAAATCAACAGATCTGAAATTTTGTCCGAGTTAACAGGAGTCACGGATATGAGATTGGGACCATTTTCATACACAAAGTCTTGAGCTTTGTGTTTGTTCTTATACAAGTCATGAGCTTTGTGTTTGTTCTTATACAAGTCATGAGCTTTGTGTTTGTTCTTATACAAGTCATGAGCACTTTTTTTCTTTTTATATGGGAATTTAGTCTCGCCTGTCACATTATTCCTCTTCAAGTTATTTTATGCAATATTCTTCTGTAAAGGCATTAATAAAAATATTTATATCAATATTTTAGACTTTCATTGGTGAGATAAGTAGACCAAATGAAGAGAAACAATATTTGAATACATTAATGTTGAGTCATTTTAAATGTATTCTAAAAAAATATTTTGAGAGTAGTTCCAATTATGATCAGTAACAAGTCAAAAGTGTTAACCCCTATTACCCTACAGGTAATCATCCACATTATCATTTGCTAGAACTCTATGCATACTTATTTGTATGGCATTCATAATTGCATTTGGAGAGTAAATGCAATCCTGTTGAGGCTCTAATTACGATAATGCTAGTATGCCAATTTATCATTTTTGCTTACGTCACCTGAAGAAAAATTCTCCTACTTGCGATGTATTACCCCACTTCTTCAACCTTTAAAACGTTTGCTTTCGTTAAATTATTAATGGAATAGAGCGAAAGATAGTAAAGTGAATGTGAAAGAATAAGTAAGAGGTTATTACATACCTTATCACAATTGGTAGTCATGATGACTGCAGTAGCAGAGATGTCAAACTGCGGTCTGTCAGACCTCGGTTCACAGGAGCAACTCTTCTTTTTGGCATCCCTCATTACTCTTTGCAGTTTGTTACCAACTTTATTAACTTCTCTGAAAAGAAATTTGATTCAGTATCAGTTATCAAATTTATACATATAATGATACAAAATTGAAAACAATGTTTTATAGAACAGCTATAACTTCATGTCTTCAGGTACATAACAGGTTCATGTCTATTCTTATTATCAATAAGAAAATGAATGGTTTTAGCACTACAATTAGTAGGTGCAGATTTTCACCAAGTAACTACTTAGTTATTGATAACACAACAGTCACTGCAACACATTCGCATTGTTACAGCATATTTATGTCCTAAAGTTCAGTTTGTAATTGAATTGTGCAGTTTTTCTACCTTACAAATTAGCTATACCTTACAATTTTTGCTATTTTTTTATATGTATAATAGTAATCTTCTCCATTCTATTTACTATGGGTTCCTATTCTAAAAGTTGAAGGCAACATTTGAAGATATATTTACATCAAGTAGCACATAAGTGAACTCTGAATTACTCTCTCCAGAAAGTTTAGACATTTAGTGAGATATTTAGTGATATCACCAGAATTGCTTCAACATTTGTTTCATAATGCTTCCAAGTAAATTATGTAATTAATGTGGCTCTCAGACTCTTCTTTTCTCACCAGTTAATATACGTACCTAAATTTCTCACTAAAATCAAATTTGCATAAATCATTTCTAACAAAGAAATAATCAAGTTTAAATGAAGTTAAAAGTAAATTTTATTTGAAGTTAAATTTTTCTTTGTAATTTTTTTGCTAAAGTTATTTTATTTGGTTCAAGGTAACCAATTACCAGATATTCATGTTAAAAATACATATTATGAACCAGAAAGAAATTTCCATTCAGCATTATAATGTAGGTATCTTCGATGGCTTAGAACTATCAAAATACATAGATAACAGGTTCTGCTACATAATGTAAATACCAGTTTCTTCTGCATAATGAATGTACTTAATAGTCATAGTTTTTTATTGCTCATTTAAATATTTCCATCGGAATCCATCCTGTAACATGTAAGAAAATAAGAACATCTTGTAATTGATTTATTAGCCTATTTATAGATAAAGAAATTTGCTACGGTAAAGGTGCACTTAAGCTTCGACAGAGATCGTCGAAGCCTTAAGTTAGTTATCTGTTATTTTTATCAAATATCTACAATTAAATAAAAAAAATGTGGTGTGAACAATAGTTACTTATTGATTTGTTGTAATTGAGCAGTCTTATCGCATTTCCCTCTCGTTTTCTAACAGAATATAGAAAATTTAGACAAAAAAAAAGATGATTTAAAGCACTGTTTGATTATATAATAATTAATAATATGACCTATAATAATTTGAAGCGATGTTTGATACGATAATCATGTTATGTAAGAAAACGAACATGTTATACCTTTATGTTAAATAAAAAGGAAATTATGGTATTATGATAAGTCAATGCAAGTATTCCTTTTTAATTTCCTATTTATTACTTCTATTTATTTCAAGACTCTATGATACCACATTTTTAATATTTAATAAAAAAATAAAGAAAGGAAGAATAGCCTCGACTAAATCAGTCGAAGCTTAAGTGCACCTTTACTTTTGCTATATAAAAAAAATTAATTGAAAGGGTTCAAAATGTAAGATTAAAATATTTGATAATTTTAATTTAAAACAAAATAATGTAGGGGAGAACTGGGAGCATTCGGACACTTTTGGGGAAAAATGAATAATTCGTAAACTAATTCGAATTTAACCATATAAAGATTTCTGTATGTAGATAAATCATTTTACTTCAATTTGTATAAAGACTGTTTTACAATTTAAACCTTCATTCGAAAGTTATAAGACAAAATGTAAGAGAGATTCAAGTGTCCGAATGCTTCTTCCTAGAGGGAGACTTCGGACAAGCTGTGAGGATGATTCGGACACCATAAAAATGGTTAAATATTGGAAATTTGGGTAATTAAATGATAGGATTGAATTCGGATCTACTAATTTAATTGAAATAAACCATAATGACTTGTTATTCACCGTAATAATTCATCGTATTTGAAATTAATTCATAATAATATTATTGTAATGATTGAACATTTTCTTCAACAAAATATAGATAGCCCATGAGTAATCACTGTGAAATTATCCTTATATTTAATAGCTATACATCAAAAGCAAATTGTATAACTATTGCCTTTTACTTTGGGTATAACTATTTCCTTTTTCTTGGAATTCACCAAAACTCTTAAATTACATCTTAAATATTTCACCGAATGTTTAAAGTATAATCCATAAGTGTATATCTTGCTACACCTCCGATTTCAGCAGCTTTTCTGACAGATAAACCTTTTTGGAATTCATCAAATGTGTTTTGAATACCTTCTTTATTACGGCCTCTCTCAGCTTTCCTTCTATAATGAAAAGGCATGAATACGATCGTCAAACTGTCAAATAAAGACACTAATATTAAAAATTACCACTAATCTTATAAACGAATGCTATGTCAATTAAAATAATTAACTTCAAGTTCAGAATGTCCTTTTTAATAAGAATTACTTCAATAAATTATAATGGTGGACTGAATCGGATACAGAGGGAAGGTTCGGACACCGTTCGAACCAACCTAAACAGAAGTGTCCGATTCATCCCAAATGACACTTCAAAATAAAAACATCACCATCTTTCTAATTTCATTTGTATTATTTTTTTAACACACCAAACATAACATAAAATATTGATATAATTCATACCTTTGAGATTGAGAATCAGTTTCGTATTCATATAGTCCACGCACGATCTAATTGAATCACGAAAAATTACATTAATAATGTAATGCTACATCTCCGCACTGGATCTTTCAAATAGCTGACGGTTAACACGTCGCACACATTCAGTTGCAATAGGCGGTAGTTCCAACAATTATAAACATGTTTAAACGAGTTGTCCGAACCATTTTCTGTCTGAATGCTTCCCGGTTCTCCCCTAAAGACAGAGGTTGAGGTATAAAACGGATTATTCCATAACCTACTAATTTTAACAAAACCCCTGCTAAAATTATTTGAAGAAAATGGAGATGACAATGACTAATTAGTAAGGTAATACAGTAACTTAGTAGAAATATATGTTAATTTTGGCTTGATTATTATCCTGAATTAGTTGATAATGTTTGATGAAATTTGACTAAAAACTGGTCTAACGTACGTCTGCCACAGTATAAAGCAATTAAAAACATGATTAACTCGGGCACGGATCTGTCTACGAGACATAGAAGTCTTAGAAAAATTAATTAAAATACTTAAAATATTACATTTTCTCTACATGAGCAACTTGAGCTTTAGTCCATGAGATTGTGTCATTTAAAGCTTACCTAGTTTGTAAAACATGGGACATTGTTTAACATTTGTTTGTGAAAACGATACTCAATTTATCGCGTTCAAGCGTAGAGGGATGAATCATACAACTGTTTTTTATCTTAATTGTAATCCGTCCTCTGCATACTACAAATGTGAATCTGTAAGAAAATTTGTATATAAATGAATATATCTATACACAGTATACTAGGCTTTATGTTGAAATTATAAAATAAGATAGCAATACAAATGAATTATAATTGCCTTAAACTTTCTCATAAACAAAATGTATAATATTAGTAAATAGGTTACCGACAATGGGGCAATCAACTACTGCTTTATAAATCAACGGAAGAGGGAAGCACACAAAACTGTCCTCTCTACGCTGGTGTACACACAGGCGCGTATACAAGGGATGGCAACTGGGCAGATGCCCCCCCCCCTCCCCTATTGAGGTTTGATTTTTTTTAAATAAGTCTACGGATTAATAATAAATCTACGTATTAAACCTCAGACTTGAAGAAATGTCAGTTATTAGATTATTTGGATTTGCTTTGATTATGCTCATTTTTAAATTGCTAATTGGGAGAAATTAAAATGCTTCAAGCCGTATTATGTATACCTACGCCATTTTGTTCATAAAGAGTGGATTTATACCACCCTATTAATATTAGCATTGATCTTCAACTATCCTCAACCTGAAAAATGCTTTCTGAACTTGAGAAGAAATGAATCGTACTGCAGTTTGTCAAAACACCGTCTCCTTCAACGGTGTGCAGACGTTTCGTCGATAAGATGCTTCGTCGACAAGACGTTTCGTCAACAATTTTTTTGTAAAGGGGAGATTAACACACTCCAATGTTACAAAACATGTACTTTAATAAAATAATGTATCAAACGATCAAATTACAAAATATAATAATGGTAAGGAGGAGAACTATTATACATTTCAATCTTTTTTCTACTTTAATACTAAACCAGAACTACCTAATAATAACAAATTATTTAAATTGTATAAGCAAGATAAAACTTGAAAAACAATAACGTACCAAATAATGAAATCATTTAAAACTAAAGGAATAAATCCACACACAAAGAACATTCTTAAATTTAATTCTTTATCTATAAGTAGCCTCGTATCACAACTGCCTATTAAAATCTTGCAGTGTTGACTCGGGTAAGGGGGTCTTTGCGAGTAGTTACTTTGAGAAAATTAATGATATATTAATTCTAAATATTATGGGATAAAATCATATTTTTCTTGGAGACTGGAGAGGATTTTTAATATTTTTTTCTTACATGATCAAAATTCGTAAATGGGATACCGTGTAATTTTAAAGTCAACTAATTGATTTCAAAGAATCACTTTTTGGTGAAACAATAACCTAAAATATCGATAAACATTCGATGGCGATTTTTTTTCTGATAATATCTTTCTTTTCAATCTAGGATTACCATTCAATTACCGAACACTCGCAGTAGTCGAACAGTGGGTATTTACCGACTGAAAATGACTTGTCAATTACAAAACCGACGATATAAATCTTATTATTATGAAACATAAATTAATTGAGAGGAAATTATTTTTGATTTTAAAAATCGCAAACGTAACTCGACCCAAAATTATTAAATTACTTTACATGCAATTTGTTATTATTGAGTAGTTTTGATTTAGTATAAAATTAGAAAAACTATTACAATTTATTTCATAGTTTCCTCCTTACCAGTATTCTATTTTGTAATTTGATCGTTTATTACATTATTCTGTTAAAGGACAGGTTTTGTAACATTAGAGTGTGTTAATAAGACAATTGCTCGAAAACAATTGCTCGAAAAACAATTGCTCGAATGAACAATTGCTCGAAAGAACAATTGCTCGAAAGACAATTGCTCGAAAAACAATTGCTCGAACAAACAATTGCTCGAATGAACAATTGCTCGAATTATCAAACTGCTTGAATGAACAAAATTGTTCGAATTATAAAATTGCACAGTTTTCGATTTTATAGAAATCTGTTATTACCTTTGCAATCTTGCAGAAGGTTATATTTTCATCGGAATTTATTCATTTATTTATCATCTTGTTATTCGCTTAACTGAAAAAGTGTTCAACCAAATTGCCTGTAATTTGGTGAAACGATTGGTCAATGTCCAGTGACCTGCTGCTAGTCTTTTGGGAGTGACCCGGCCGGTCAAAGGTCAAGGTCACGGTTATTTATAACTCAAAAAGTATCGAACCAAAACCATATTGCATGAAACTTTGTGGAACGATTGGTCAATTTGCTGGAACCATTTTGATAGATTTTGGGAGTGATCGGGTCAAAGGTCAAGGTCAAGGCCATTTGTAACTCAAAAAGTATTTAACCAAATTGTCTGAAATTTGATGGTACAATTGGTCAATGACCAGGAACGATCTGGTAGAATTTTGGAAGCGATCCGGTCAAAGGTCAAGATAAAGGTCATTTATAACTCAAAAAGTATTGTACCATATTGCATGAAACTTGGTGGGACGATTGGTTGTTATCCAGTTAGTAGTTTCCTTAATTTTGGGAGAGAACGGGTCAGAGCGGAGGCGAAGGTATGCGCTCTACCGAGTGCACATAATCTAGTTCATGAAGTGGAGCCGCACCTACCAATCCTTGTTTCTTTTTATTAATTGATCATTAATCATTCTTTGAATGATATTAATTATTACTCATTCTGCATAATCTTTTTTTAGACCGTTTGTGTCATCTCGTATGTAACGTGAATTGTAATCATTTGGTCTTCTTCATCAATTGGTGATTTAGGAAGTCCCCTAAAGACTTCGGGCATAGAGTACTGACTCCAGCCACCCAGCCTGGTCACTTAATCATGTGGTGAATCAGTACTGTTCATTTTTCTATCATAAAACCCAAAAAATTTTGTAGATTTATTGAAACTCTGCCATAACTTTGAGTTATTTCACCTATTGAGGTGTCACATACAGATAGGCTAGTAATAAATAAATTTTCGGGTTTTATGATAAAAAAAAAACATGAATAGTAGTGATTCACCACATGATTCCAATTTACATGTTACATACGAGATGACACAAACGGTCAAAAAAGCATTATGCAGAATGAGTAATAATTAAAATCATTTATACATAGAATGATTAATGATCAATTACTAAAAAGAAACAAGGATTGTTAGGTGCAGCTCCACTTCATGAGTAACTTACTTTTATAAAATCGAAAACTGTGCAATTTAATAATTCGAGCAATTTTGTTCATTCGAGCAATTTGGTAATTCGAGCAATTGTTCATTCGAGCAATTGTTCGTTCGAGCAATTGTTTTTCGAGCAATTGTCTTTCGAGCAATTGTTCTTTCGAGCAATTGTTCATTCGAGCAATTGTTTTTCGAGCAATTGTTTTCGAGCAATTGTCTTTCGAGCAATTGTTTTCGAGCAATTGTTTTCGAGCAATTTACCGGCTACCGAACAAGTGATACCCGAATGTGGGTGTGGTAACTACATTACACTGCAGTACCTTATTGAATGCGTGGTAGGTATAGAAGAAGGCTCTCGACTGTATAGGTTAGTAATGTGTGGTAGGTAGAAGTAGGTGGCTGGCAATTTCGGTCTCGGAATATTCGGTCTTGAAATTTCGGTCTCAGATTTACAAATGAACTCTCAACATACATGACTGTTATGTAGTTTGCTGTATCCACTAGTTTGTTCTGCTGCACACTTCATGATTGTTTAAAATCCTGACAGAGGAGTTCAGGGGGCGGCACGCCCTCCGATACATTTAATTCATAAGTCTTATTTATAGCTGATACCGAATATTCCAAGACCGAAATTTCCGAGACGTATCATTTATTACTACGGTTAATGATGTTATCCTCTTTTGATAAATAAACTAAACATTTTAGAGCTCATAATTTAATTTTTTTTATTATTGTTCTTTAATAATACCATTATAAACTGAGTCCGAATTTCCCAAGACCAAAATTTCCTAGAACCGTAGAAGTTACCTACCTCTAGGTAGGTATTGCGTGGTAAGGCTCTAGACTATAGGTAGGTAATGCGTGGTAGGTAGAAGTAGGAACTCGACTATAGGTAGGTAATGCGTGGTAGGTAGAAGTAGACACTCGACTATAGGTAGGTATTGCGTGGTAGGTAGAAGTAGGCTCTCGACTAAGTAGGTAGGTAATGCGTGGTAGGTAG
>CANNZV010002321.1:0-16307 GCA_947561585.1 Caprella mutica | reverse complement strand
CTCGACTATAGGTAGGTAATGCGTGGTAGGTAGAAGTAGGTAGGCACTCGACTGTAGGTAGGTAATGCGTGGTAGGTAGAAGTAGGCACTCGACTATAGGTAGGTATTGCGTGGTAGGTAGAAGTAGGCTCTCGACTGTAGGTAGGTAATGCGTGACAGGTAGAAGTAGGCTCTGGACTAAGTAGGTAGGTAATATGTTGTAAGTAGAAGTAGGCTCTGTGAAAGAGCACAAAAACGGGCATAAAGAACTGAAAAAAACGTGTCAAATTGACTCAAAATTTGAGTCTTCAGTTTGTCCTAAAACCAGCTCAAAAATGTAAGTCAATTTGACTCATCCTAACATTTTACTCAGAAAAAAAGAGTTATAACTCTTAATTCATAGTCAGATTGACTCAGGTAGAGGCAATCTAGAAAAAATACTCCAATATTGGAGTTTTGCAGCCTTCACTCAAGTGATGAGTCAGGCTGACTCGCAATTTTTTCTCAGTGTTGTTTAGTTCAATGAGTAGAAAAGAGTGGAACTTCATCTGTTTTATTCGTTGTGCTCGCATTGAGAATCTGGCAATGAGAATATTGTTAGATAGTTAATTGATTACAGGCAAGCCTCGCTTTAATTACAACTCGCTTTAACAAAAGTGGTACTTATTTCGAGTCATGTTTCGAAATAAGAACCGTTCATAGACATAGAAAACGGACACAATTTTTTGTGATTATTTCACGGTAACTAAACAAAAAACATCAAAATTATAATCCAGATGAGGTTATTAGAAGCAATTGGTTCAGAAATTCAACATGTCCCATTTTAGTGTTAGTTCCGTGTTATTGCACGGTTCCATATTTTCGAACACGTGAAAATCTTTATAAAATAATTATTATTTAACTTTTATTTCAATTGGTATCCATGATACCAATTAGAATAGAAGTTAAATAATAATTATATATTTTTTTTATCTGAGTTGTCCGAAACTGTAGAACCAATTAATAACTTGGAACTTAGTACCCTACTACCAAAAATAATTCATAGAGCATAAAATTGCTATTTGTTAAATGTAGCACAATAATTATAGAAGTCTAAGTATCTATTAATTACTCACCTATACTGAGTGAGAGTTAAGCTATGGATGGATTTTAAAACATTTAATAAATACACGACTTTAAACTTTTCCATCACAATCACAAACAATGAAAGATTGTATATTATTATTAATATGTTTATATACGTAGTACTCTAATAACTCTAAAACAAATTTTCTTTCTATAACTCATAGAAAATGAGATATATTATCGAGGAGTGACAATTATAAATTTCTTGTTACTTTTATTCGCTTTAGTTACCGTTTGGTAACTAAACTGAGTCGTGATTTGGTAACTAAAGCGGGGGATGCCTGCGGCTGCACTGTATAGAATGAAGCTATAAAGCTAAAAATAATTATATATGTTCAAAAGAAAATAAGTACATTAAGGGAAACTACAGAAAACAAAAACTATTTAATACCTACTAATATTGAACTAAATCAATTATTTACCATATGATTCCTGAACATGTTCAACAGATCTACAGGAAAAAGGGGTTTAGGCTACCCCTTCCCCCCTCTCTCTCTCTCTCTCTCTCTCTCTCTCTGGACGAAATCCCCTTCCGGTCCAAATTCCCCTCCTGACAAATATCCCATCCGGACAAATATCTTCTTCGGATAAATATAACCTCCGGACAAATATCTTCTTCGGACAAATACCCCTTACGGACAAATGCCCCATCGTGACAAATACCCCCTTTTTATATCAATTTCAAAATTTTAAAGTTAGGAATTGTCATCTAAACCGTTTAATAATTTAATTATAATAATTTACTAATAAAGAATCACAGTTTATTTTGCTAATTTTTATTTAGAACTGTCTCATTGATTTTTCAGGTTAACTACGATATACTAATATATAGTTAATTAATTCATACCCATGTTTAATAAGGAAATAAAAATGCAATTTGGCAAAGTGTAATATATAATTTGCCTTGTAATTATTGTTTCAAAATAACAATAATTAGTTAAGTGCATATTGTACAGTTAAGTATTTACAACAACTTTTCTGTTAATAATTATATCGTTAATACCTTCTAAACTAGTAGGGACAGTGCTGCAATCAAAGTATCTGAAGTTCAGTATCTTCAGTTGACTATCTGCATGGAGTTAAATATCAAAACATTAAAGAATTCATGATAAAATAATTGATACAGTCAAACGTAAAATATAGGAAAGACTTTTAAAAATTTAAGTTGTTTGCAACTTTCCGCAAAAAAAATTATATTGGGCCGTAACCTTCTTTATTCGCTTTTTTCTGTGTGGTTGAGGGTCATGACCAGAATTATGCTGAGTTACCCTGATATTTAATTTCTGTTTTAAGTAAGTCAAAGAACTTCCAAATGTGTGGATGTGAACAACCATAAAGTGAGGAAAACCGTCTGTGTCAAGCTTCGACGACGTTATTATCAAAGATATTATACTACAATATGGTACACTACTCTCGACAATTTCTATTTTATCTGCCACCTGGTTTCGAAAGCGGGAACTAGAATTGAAATATAGTGAGGACAATCGAGGAATGTTGTTTGCGTGACGTCATAATAGCAACACTCTAAAATTATATTTTTGCATGAGATGTATTATTGTATACTTACAAAAATGTTTCTATAGTACCTACTTCTTATATACCTAAACTTTAAATGTAATCATGGGAAAAACAAGTAATGCAGAATTATATAGAACAATAGTAATTATTATTATTACTAATTAGTTAAATTGAAATAGATGAATAAGTTACATAAATTCTGCCTATCCAGGATAAGAGATATCAAATATATATATAAAAATCATTCCATTTAATAATTGATATTGTATTAATTTTATGATAATAATTTATAATGCAGAATGTATATGTACTGTAATCGATTATAAAGTTTAAAATCTTTCATTTCCATGAGATTAGATGAAAAATAATTACTGGATTGTGACTAGTTTGATAGTAAATCATTTCCAAATTTAGAAGAGTTACCCTTAATTAAGTTTCTTTGATCTCAGTGTTCAGTTGAGGGCGATTGGCTTGAAGAGAAACACATCACTCAAATATGTGTTACTAATATTAATTACTTGAAAATATAATTTTGTGCGATCACAACATAGCAAACATGATGGAATGATAATATATGCAATAGCATGCAGATGAATGAAAGAATATCGCATTATTTGGACACTGCCATGTTACCATAGGTCATGGATTACTAAAGGTCAGATTGGTACACGACCTATACAAATGGTCACTTTCCGAATGCTGTAAGAAAAAAAGTGGGCACGAAATAATTTCAGTTGAAATGGAACATTAATTTACTAAAGAGCCATTAAAGATATTTTCTGTAGGAATAATATTTATATTACGATAAACTCATACTACATAATGAGAAAACGTCTAATTTATTGAAAATACTCTCAATCAGTGTTATATGGATGATTTTATTAAACTTATAAGATGCTATTTTATAGAAATTATCATTCTTTGTTATTTTCATCAACACTTCTTGGTCCAACACTTCTTGTTTACTGTCACATAGGTACAAATTACGTACATTTATTCAGTCGTAACTTTTTTTTTATTGCACCATTTTCTTTGTTGCGAAGTGAGAAAGAACGTCCGTGTGAAAGGGATCTAAGTGAAACTTGCAGGTTGGAGACGTAGCTCTTAAAAAGACTCAGCTCTAAAACGCTATAGATGGCCAATGGTAAGAGTGGGTGCAAGGACAATTCGTCGCGAGGAAAATTCGTCGCCATATTTCATATCATTATTTTGTTTCATATTTCGTTTTGCCTTTTATTCGCCGTATTTCCATTTCTTTCAAATCTTCAAATTAATAAATGATACAATATGTACAAAACTTGGTATCTACAATACAGAAGATTTTTCTAATGAATAAATAATTTTCCAATATTTTGAAATGATTTATTCCACATTTCAAAATAAATTATTAAACACTAGCGTACTTTCCCCTTAAAAATAACGGGTCATCATCAATACCAATTTATTACCTGTTATTAGGTTTCTTTTAATGAATTCAATTAAAATTATTTTTTCTTCATAGTATAATTTATTTTATAGATAAAATGCATACAAAAATTGAATAAAAACAAGAGAATATAACCCTGATAACATTGTACTATCGGGCAAATGTCGGTAAACGACATTGGGCCAACGGTTTCCAAACAGCAATGGTCCAATGAAGGGAAACATTGGTTAACCAATCCAGTGATTTTTCGATGTACCAGTACATTTATTATACTGGTGTACCAGTTTTATTCGTCAGTTATCACCAGACAGGTGACCGGACAACTCGCCGCTGGACAATTCGCCGTAAGGACAACTCGCGGCTAGGACAATTCGCTGCTAGGACAACTCGCCGTGTGATTTATGTTTTACCGCCGTACGAACAATTTATATATAAGAAATATTATGTACATATATAAACTGTGTGTTGTCAATTAATCATAAAATTTTCTTAGCCCTTTGGATGTTTAATTTTCCATTTAAAAAGATAAATGAAATGTTTTTTAATAAACAAATAATTAAAATTATTATAAATATAGTGTGTGTTTTAAATTATTAATAATTTTTTTTCGTTCATTTGAAAGTATTTTGCTAAAAAATATTTGCTATTGGAAAGAAAATAAGTTCTGGTGTCTTCTACGTTTAATGACCTGTAAAAATCACTTCAATTTAAAACTAGTACATCAGTGAAAATAAAAGGATATTTAACTACTAGGTTTTTGATTTTTGTGTTAGGTAAGCTAAAAAGTTACATTTACTATCACCTCTTCATTTTCCTCTTCTATTCGTGAGTGATGTCACCGGTGCTTGTATCCTTATTCATATCATTCCTTGGTAAAGCCTGTATTACACTGTGGCGCTCGCTATGGCGGTCGCCACAATTTTGTTATTTTTCTCCCTAACTCCGCCCCTTTTCTCTCTAATAGCGAAAAATGTCTTGGCGAGCACCACGGAATTGTGATCGCTCACTGCGCGATAGAACTAACACCGCCACCGTGTTAGAGGTGATGAAATTGTCACTGAAGCCTGCTAAAGAGATTTGAAGTAGTGGAAAAAGTATTTTGTTTCATTTTAAAAGTTATTTAAGACTTTGTACGGCTACTGCACTATACAAAAAAGGAATGAACGCTTCTGTGTAGTGTCCAGTGTTGCCATACAATCAATGGAATTAAACTTTTTAATATATACGCATGGAATTGTTTCACACAACTATCAAAAAGATAATTAACTGAATATATATTCGTGATGAAATCGAATTTTATTGGTACGATTCATTTCATAGTAAATTTTTCAATTTTCCCTAAATTTCAATGCACGATCACCGCCATATCGACTCTTCTAGTGTAATAGCAATTTTGAGAATGGTGAGCGCCATATCTGTAGAGAGAGACAACACCGCTATGGCGAGCGCTACAGTGTAATACGGGCTTAAGCTACACGAGGTAGCTTTGCTGCATAAATGAGCAATGGAGCATTGTAACGGGTGGTTGGTGCATTTGTTCAAGGAGCCACTTTACTTTCTGACTTCTTCTTCCTGTCCCTTGTATTTAATTTAATTTTGACTTCAACTACAAGGCCCTTCGTTTCTACAAGACGCCAAACCCTCTACTAAATTTAAATTAACAGCTCAAATATTTTTGCGGCCCGAAATATTCTAACAGATAAAATATGACAACAAATGAAACTAATAAATTGAAATGATGAAATTTGTCATCTGGTTTATGTCAGTTTTGAGCGTATATAAATATATCCTTGTTAAAATTTATGATATTTTTAAATATAAAAATATGATGTAAACGCCGGTAAAACATAAATGACGCGGCGAGTTGTCCTGGCGGCGAGTTGTCATAGCGGCGAGTTGTCCTCACGCCGAATTGTCCGCGGCAAGTTGTCCTAGAACCCGAATTTACCCGCCAGACAATCAAAGAGTTAGGTGCAAACGATCTCTCTCAACTTTAATCACACCAAATAGCCAGATTAATGTCTCAATTAAGTATATATTTGTAATTGTAGCCGTTTCTGACAATTTGGTAAAAATGAGCCTGTTATCTCTTCAATTTTTTTCAACCCTTTATTTATTTCATTCATAAAAATGAGCTTAGCCGCAAGTTAATTCATATATTTAGTATAAAAAGTTATTTTTCCGATCGAAGTACTAATTATTCACGTTGTAAATTAAACTTTTTATTCAATTTTAAACTGATATATTATTATTTGATTGAATTAGAGTAGATAAAATAATATAGACTTGAATTTGATGGTGTATATTATTTCCTCATGATTTTAATATATAAGATGTATTTATAGGACGGTTACTACATTGTGAGAAGTAACTGTTGTCTTCACGTGCTCTGTATATATAGTGTAATACACATCTAAATAAAATAGCACATGCCGTAGACCGGCATGACATCCACAACATTATGCATTAAGAACAAGTTTATAATTCATTAATAAGACGTTTCATTCATGAAACATTTATAAGTCGATCATTTTCTAGAGCTGGGTCAGTGAGTAAACAAAACATCGGATTTGCACTAGCCTAAAGCAACACCAGTACTATATCGGCAACGTTAAGTTTTGTCTGTACCAAAAAGTCGTTTATACGTGGTTATACTCTGCTGGACCGGTAGACATCCGTGAGATGGGCCAACGTTGGGCCTTTGATGGCCCAATACATCGAGACCGGCATGACAACGTTGTCCCATAGTTTCGTTCTGAATTGGGCCACCGCTGGCTCAACATTGTAATGTTTACTAGGAACTTTCTAGTCAATATATTTCCGTGCGTATCATAGTTACATTCTTCATGTTTAATAACCCTCGTGTATAAGCTGACAATAAATAAATAAATAAACACACGAGGGGAATTATTAGTATAGATTAGAAATAAATAAAAACGATTAAATAATAGGATAATATCAAGACTTGGTATCAACAATACGAGTTATTTATATAGGTAAATCTAAAAACCACAGATCAAACAAACTTAAAATATCTGGATGTAATTTGAAGAATTAAAATGGTATAAAATTGTGTTGAACTTGTGTTGAAAATATATAATTACGAATATAGAAAAAAATATAGAAAACTGTACGCAACGAATTGTCTGCGACAATTTTTCCACGACGAGTTATCCTCGCGATGAATTGTCCCCACGACGAATTGTCTGGACACGTTAAGACCCTGATAACATTGCACTATCGGGCCAACGTCGGTAAACGTTGGCAAAGTAAAGGCACGATCGGGCATTGGTACGCCAATGCAATGAAAACGAGATTGGGCCAACGGTTGCCAAACAGCTCTGGCCCAATGAAGGAAAACATTGGTTAACCAATCCTGTGATTTTTTGATGTACCAGTATATTTATTATACTCGTCTACAGGTTTTATTTGGCAGTTGTCGACAGAAAATCAGAGAGGTTAGGTGCAAACGATCTCTCTCAACTTTAATCACACCAAATAGCAAATTTGATATCCTCTATTAAGTTTATCTTTGAAATTGTAGCCGTTTCTGGAAGTTCAGTATAAATAGGCCTGTAATCCCTTTAATTATTAATTTAACAATTTATTCATTTCATTAATAAAAATGAGCTTGCACACAGAGAAAGGATTAGTTGAATCAAATCATATTTGATTTGTTTTGACTAAATTTTATGGTTAATCTGTGCGCCTACCTACGTGGTGAGTTGCAGGTACTATTTAATATGAGTTAAATTGACGTTGGTTAAAACAACACATATGTGAGTTGATTATTTTTAATTCCCGATGGTCACAACAACTACCTGTGATAGTCAAAACTGCTCGTGATGGTTGAACCAATTATATGTAATGGTTAAAACAATTACAGAACAAGGTTACATCAACTACTTGTGTATGTTTCTCCAATCACTCCTATGTGTTATACCAACTACTCGTGTAGGTTATACCAACTACTCGTGTAGGTTATACCAACTACTCGTGTAGGTTATACCAACGGCTTGTGTAGGTTATACCAACTACTCGTGTAAGTTATAAAAACTACTCGTGTAGGTTATAACAACTACTCGTGTAGGTTACATTAACTACTCGTATAGGTGATATCAACTACTCATGTAGGTTATATCAACTACTCGTGTTGGTTATATCAACTACTCGTGTAGGTTATATCAACTACTCGTGTAGGTTATATCAACTACTCGTGTAGGTTATACCAACTACTCGTGTAGGTTATACCAACTACTCGTGTAGGTTATACTAACTACTCGTGTAGGTTATACCAACTACTCGTGTAGGTTACATTAACTATTATAGTGTAGGTTGAAATATCGGTCTGGTTAGCAGTAGCCAGACTTTTTACAAGACTTTTTCAGTCACTATATTTACCCTATTAAATTATAATCTCAAGTTAGGTCCCGGTATCAATTAGATTAGACTATTTATTTTCTAGGACCAAATCTAACATGTTCACATTTATTTTCTACTTTTGCTTCTGTGATATGCATACTATTTTAATTTTAAAAAATAATTGATCACCTAGACCTATCCTTGCTTTTTGAAATGTTTTCGATCCTATGAATTGATATATGGTTATCAGTTGTAAATTAATAGATTAGATTGAATAAGTAATCTCATCAGGTCAGTTTATAATAAGTAGTTAGATGACATACATAACTTTACGTAGTGATAAATAGGTAGGCTAGATGAATTAATTAACCAGGCTAGATTACAAAAGTTGATAAATCTTTGATATGCTGCAATTGTACTATAACTTAATGAATAATAAATTAATGATAAAGCCTTTATCTTCTAAACCATATTTTAGTGCAATTCATCTTACTCATAGGCACTGATATTGAAATATGCTAATAGAATTACCAAGGTCAAATTGAAAACGAAATATAAACATTCAAGTTTTAGATTTATTATTTAAAAGTTTAATTTGAATTCTCGTCACTTTCTTTCACGACTGTAGGTTGCCAATTCCTGAAATAAGAGATTCGTATATTAATATATATTGAATAGAAATTCACAGTATCGTTCATATACACTGCGACCAGAATTATTAGTCCTAAGTGTTTATTGACTATATCTCAAAAACGGGCAGCGGTAAATTTACGAAATTTTCACCATAAGTGTAGAAGAATATGAGACACATTCGTGTCATTATACGAAGGTTAACTCTTTTTAATTTTGAATTTATTTAATATTTCCATTTTTCAGGTGACCAGAATTATTAGTCCCGATTTTTTCGTTTCTTTATAAATTTGTTACAAGGATAAATAAACGAATTTTTTAAATAACAAAACTTTTAACATCAAATACCAAATACAAATACACTTTGTAAACACAAGAAAGTAGTCAATAGTGAATTTAATATGGCAGAAATCATGATTATTTCCCAATGTGAGATCCTTGGGATTTTATGACTTGAAACATTCGTTCAGTGACAGAATCTGTTAGTTTTTTGATAGTAGAAGGATCCACAGCCTTCGCAGCATTCTGTATGGCAGCCCAGAGATCATTTTTTTGATGAATACTGCTTCCCATTGCTGTAAACACATCTTTTGATGATGGCCCATAAATTTTCAATGGGATTTAAATCGGGTGAGCAGGCAGGCCAGTCCATCAGGGTGTTATTCTTGAAGCCCAGTGAGTGCAAGAACTCTTTGGTTTTCTTTGCTGCATGCGACGGAGCATTATCTTGCATAAATATGATTTTACGGCGTTGTTCCAAAGGCAGGTCATCTAACCAGTCTGAAAGAGCAGAATCAATGAACTCACAGTAGCGCTTAGAATCGAGTTTAACACCTTCTTGCACCTTCACAGGACCAATGAGTACATCCCCTATAATTCCCGCCCAAAACATCACCCCTCCACCACCTTGCTGACGTCGCAAACGCATTTGGGAAGGGTCATCCCCAAACACCCATCCTTTGGACCATCCATCAGGGCCATCCAAAGTTGCTCTACATTCGTCAATGAATAATATAAGCTTTGGAGAGGTTCTCATATATCTCTTGGCCCAATCTAGACGCCTCTCTTTGTGTTTTGGGGTGAGAGGAGGAGTTATAGTGGCTTTTTTTTGTTTAGCAAATTTTCCAAGAACTGAATTGCGGGTCGATTTAGACACATCTGCAACCCCGGAAGCGGAAAAAATGTCCTTGCTTGTTGAACCAGGGTTCTTCTTCAATGTAGCCTTCAGGCGGCGCACATCCCTTTCTGATAGTTTCCTCAATTTGCCTTTATCCTTGCGTTCTTTACGAATTTTCGGATTTTCCAAAAAACGCTTGATGGTTTTTACATGGCGTCCAATTTGTGCAGCTATTTCAGCTTGAGGCTTCTTCTTAGCTGTTAACTTGATGATAAGGTTTTTTTCTTGCTCTGAAAGGTCCTTTCCACGCCCCATTTTCAACTAATTAAATAAATATTATGTACTGGACTAATAATTATGGTCACCTGGAAAAAGGAAATATTAAATAAATTCAAAACAAAGAAGAGTACAACTTTGAAAATTAGTTAGAACGTGTCTCATACTCTTCTACACCTATGGTTGAAATTTCGGAAATCTTCCGCAAACGGTTTTAGAGTTATGGGCAAAAAACTCTTTGGACTAATAATTCTGGTCGCAGTGTACATTATCAATAACATCACCTACTCTTTTTCCTTTTGTGATGAGATAGCGACAGCTTCGATATTCTTTTCATGTCTGGAATCCCTAAAAGCATATGAAAAAGTAAAAGCTAATCATATTGCAAATATATATTTAGAAATCATCTAATATTTTCAAATACTTACTTTGACCTAGCATAATTATTGTTCCTGAACCATTCAAAGGAATTGAAGAGGACTCCGATAGTTGATGACGTTGATACACTTCATCAATTCTTCATCAAGATCTGAAAGTAGATTCAGAAAATATAGAAAACCATATATTAATAAAGAAATAAAAAGAATTTTTAACTGAGAATTCTTTCATACAGGTAAATTATTTATATAAAATGTTAAACTAATTATAAATCTTCAGATGCAGTATAAATTTAGCTCTAATAAATGCAATGGATTTTTCTAGCTAATCCTCATAATTTTGTTCATTATACACTCATAATGTAGACTTTAATTAAATACCAAGAAAGTATAATATATCAAAAAGCTCACCTCTGGTTGGAGTTCTCCCTGCTGAATCCCTGGACGGTGTTCTCCTCCGACTACCTCCCTGGATGGAGTTCTCCCAGTCATAGAAAACTAGGGTCAAGTAGGTAAATTGCGGCACTTTAACTAACTGCGGTCTCTTATCTCAGAAACATTAATAACCATCATAACTTCAAGGCACTCGTGAAATGAATAGAACCTATCATAAATTGAGCTTAAATTATGATGTTCAACAATTCAGTATATAGCTAAACTAATTTCAGAATGATTTTGAGACTCTCTGAATAGGTTCACAATTAGAAATTAAAGAACCGAATTTGGCTGTGTAACCCTACCTATAGGTACACCAACTAGTTTTAAAATATATAGATTATCAGCCCACTTTACTCAAGATACTAGGACAAGTTCCAAAATATCGGACGGCTCCACATTTTCGGTCGCGTAAGAAAAACTATATTAAATTAACTTTTATTTTAATTAGCTATTAGGTAGCTATATACTATATTTCATACGTGACCGAAAATTTGAAATCGCCTGATAATTTGGAACTTACCCTATTCTGAGGACAGCGCAGTAACTGCCTAGCCTATGTAGAAGGGGTGTAGGTCATAAGCCCCCCGGTCATGAGCCTCCCCGGTCAAGAGCCCCCCCCCGGTCATGAGCCCTCTCGGTCATGATCCCCCCTGTTTTTAAATCCTTATTTACCTATACTATTTAATACTTATTGACACTTTTGTAGTTCATTACTGAATAGACATAAAATATATGTATATCGGGGGGCGTGCCGCCCCCGAACCCCCCTGCCAGATCATTAAACAATCATGAAGTGTGCAGTGCAACAAACTAGCGGATACAACAAACTACATTAGTAACTCTCAGTTATTTCTAACTAAGTAATTCTTCATTTGTTTAACTAGGTAAATAAGGATT
Organism: Caprella mutica; assembly: GCA_947561585.1. Classification (NCBI taxonomy): domain Eukaryota; kingdom Metazoa; phylum Arthropoda; class Malacostraca; order Amphipoda; family Caprellidae; genus Caprella; species Caprella mutica. Next base: position 4,162 of record CANNZV010002321.1, on the reverse strand, counting down.
AAAAAAACAGGGAGGGGGGGCTCGTGACCGGGGGGGCTCATGACCTATGGGGGCTCATGACCGGGGGGGCTCATGACCGGGAGGGCTCTTGACCGGGGGGGCTCATGACCGGGAGGGCTCTTGACCGGGGGGGCTCATGACCGGGAGGGCTCTTGACCGGGGGGGCTTTTGACCGTACCCCATGTAGAAGGTATTGACACTGAAAAAAAACAGCTAGGTAGGTATGATGCTTAAATAAGTTAACATATAATAATTTAGGAAAATTAGTTTGGATATCAGTTTACAAACTGGAAGGCAGTAATCAAAATTTATTATTATAAAAGTTATATACTGATAATCAGCTCTTCAAATAACTACCTATATAAAGCCACCAAACTATCAATAACCAATATTTTAGAATATTTAGGCAGACATTTATCAATTTATTAATGGAATTAATTAATAATCGATCGGCAGCGATAATACTATTTAATGCATATAACGCTATTGTTTGCACTTAAACTAAAATGGTATTGAGGAGCGTTCACATTCAACACGTAACACACTTGAAACAAGATTTGAACTGAAAAGTGTTATGCGAATAAATTAGCTTTGAGGAAAGCATAAGTTGCCACTTACTCATTTGATTGAACTCACACATAAACTTAAAAAAAGTAGCACTAACTCTCATAGTAAGTTAATTTATACACCAGATAAATAAGATTAACAGTCTTTGTGGGTTACATTATCACACTATGTCATAGTTGTTTTAACTCACACCTAAACTTACAAAAAAGTAGCGCCAACTCTCATAGTAAGTTAATTCATACACTGCAGAATACATTGGATTAACAGTCTTTGTGGGTTACTATAACACACTATGTCATAGTTGATTTAACTCGCACCTAAACTCAAAAAAGTAGCGCCAACTCTCATAGTAAGTGAATTAATACACCATATACATTGAATTGACAATCTTTGTGAGTTACTTCAACACACTATGTCATAGTTGTTTTAACATATGTTCAAACTCCCAAAATGTAACTCCAACTCTCATAGTAAGTTGATTCAATCCATAAAATGATTTGAATTAACTATGTTTGGTGACACACACGTCATAGTTGTTTTGACACACGTGAAAACATGAATATAGTCAAACCAACTCACGTAATAAATTGATTCAAAGCATAAATTGTTGACTCATTAAATATGAGAAAACTTTTTTCTCTGTGATGGACGCTAGTTAATTCATATATGTAGTATGAAAAGTTATATTTTCGTTTGAAGTGATTATTCACATTGGAAATTATACTTTCTATTTAATTTTAAATAGATATATTATTATTTTGTTAAAACAGCGTAAGTAAAATGATATTGATTTGAGTTTGAATAGGAAAATGTTCTATTTTTTTCCTAACTTCGATCTGTAAAATGTATTTGTATGACAGTTATTAGCCTGTTACTACATTGTTAGAAGTGTAACTGTTGTCTTCACGTGTTCTGTAAAGCCCCTGTAAACAACGGTCTATCGATTCGATATCTTCTTATGTCAAATTCAAAGCTAAGATAGCGGGTGTCTAAATATATTAATTAATTTTAATCGATACATGAAAAAAACCCTGAAATCGACATCATAAATCTCTTTCTATTTAGATGTCGAATCGATATATAATTTAATACATCGAAAGTTAGTAATAATGAAATCTATATTATATATGAAAACGATGCATAAATCTAGATATAAAAACGATGTGTATTCGATGCGTGTAAAAAGTTGTAGAAAAGCTGTATATGAGTCTCATATTTTCTGTCGTCTGTTATAGTCGGATAAAAATATAGGTCAAATGGTCAAATTTTAATTAATTCATTCATTCATTACTTTTAACTTTCATCACAGAGCTTTCATCTTTATTCTGAGACGTGGTCTCAAAATATTTTCTTTAATTTGAACACATAGAGAGTGAAATTTTTAAAGAGTTACCCCTGCATTCAACGGTCTGTCGATTCAATGGAACAATCCATCGATTCGAGATCCCAGGCAATCGAAAAGAAATCGAATCGATATACGTTGTTCATAGGGACAATTCTATAAAAATTTGACCATTTTTTTATGTACAATTTGTAATAAGAATAAGTTGTGATTTTGGTTATAAAAGAGGTGCTTGCCAATTTAGTTAAATTCACTTTAAAATATCTCTTATGTATTTCCGAGTCGTTTCATATCAAAAAATTTCTTTAGTAAAATGCATCCACGGTGGCACAATGACAGAGGTGAAGGTGACTGCAGGATAGTTGCTCCTTGGTTGCAGGATCAATGCCCAGACACATCACTTCATTTCTTCTCATTCAATTTGTAATTAATATTATGTACCTAACATTAATTAAATTGATATGCACCTAACCTAAGTATTATTACATCCAATAAAGTAAGAATGTTCAATTTTAATTCTTGAATTTATTTATTTATGGGATACTAGTGGATATCGTTTGTATTAAGTATTGCCGGTACCAATAAGTCGTTTATACTTGGTTATACTGTTCAGGACCGGTGGAAATCCATGAGGTGGGCCAACGTCGGGCCTTCGCTGGCCCAATACACCGAGACTGGCATGACAGGGTTGGCCCAGAGTTTCGTTCTGAATTGGGCCAACGTTGGCCCAACATTGTAATGTTTACTGGGGAGTGACTGGAACAGAAACGAGTTCAGATGGTTTAGTCAGATCGGTATAGATTGTCATTTCCGGTAAAAAGCCCTTCTTTGAAGCGACATCGTCATCGACCAGTGAAGGAACTTTTCCTTCTTGTTCCAGTTTAAGTGTTAGCAATTTAGCTCAATATTATGACGTTTCTGATGGAACTCAGTGTGCATTTTCAAAGTAATTAAAAATGATCAAACAAATGACATCTCTTCGTGCCTGAGGGCTAATCCGTAGATTTTTTTTTTTAAATCCTGACCTCAAGGGGAGGACGGTATTTGTCCCTTCTGAAGAAGAAAGGTAATTTGTTAGTGAAATAATTTTGTGTAATCCTTGGGTACAGACTGTACAGTGTTCTGTGTTTTCAATATTGTAGATATATATATATAACCTACCTTTAGGGTGCCTGCACACCAAAAGCAGTTGAGCAGGCAGGCAGGCTGTGTTTGAGAAACACGGTAATGCATTGAAGCGTTCACACCAAAAGCAGGCGGTTGAGCGGCCAGGTGCGGTAAGCAAAGCTGCTAGCTGTTGGCGTGAGATTCGATCGATTCCTGCTTAACTGCTGCTGTGCAGGCTGCCAGATGTGCGATCAGTGTATACAGAGGCGTCTAAGTGCGAGGTCGTGAACAATCGCCATGGATATTGAGCAGCTAATATCAATAAGTATTTGAATGCAAAGCTAACAGGCGTTCATCTAAAACGAAACATAGCGACTGGAACTATATATCAACCAATGGAGGAAAATTGGACAGATATTGATATGAAATCATAAGATTTTGATATGAAATAAATGAATTTTTATTTAACTAAATAATTTTTCTTTACCTCTGTATGATTTAATCGGTTTTATATTTTATTCTGTATATATCTCATAATGATAAATGTATTAATATCAATTTAATTTTATTACGTTATAGTATATTTTACTTCAATTTTTTTGCAAGAATGTCTAACTAAAATAAATTACCTAATAATTTTTAAGGGAAGCTGGTCATTGGAATTGTCGAATGTATCTAGATTCACTCACAAAAAGTATCTAGATACACTTACTAATAAGAATTTTAAAGATACAAATACAATGTAGGCTACTCTGATTTAACTATAAATAAATTTCTATTTACAACCGTATGCAATAGTTTAAACTTCATAAAGAATTCTAAGTGGAAAAGAATTGCATAAATATTATAAGTAATCCAATTAACTCTGTAATAAAATACTCTTTTTATCAATAATTTAATTACAAAATAATATGATAATAAATCGATCTAAAAATATAAATATATTTAAAAAATAAGAATAAATGTTACATTTTACATAACAATTAACAGAGAAGAAATTCATCCATTGTATAAATAATATTTCTAATTCTAACTAGCTTTTATGAATAGAAAGAGAGAAACGGCCAGATAAAAACTGCTTCATCTACTGCTCGCGGTGTGGAGGGCACACTGCACAACTGCCCAGTAAACATTACAATGTTGGGC
>CANNZV010002320.1:0-103872 GCA_947561585.1 Caprella mutica | reverse complement strand
CCCCCCATCTCTTTCATTCACCACAGACAGCTTCAGGATAGAGCTCCTGGGGGCACACATTTCTGGTTAAAATTAAATAAAAAACCAATTCGCATTATGATTATTGTAATCAATAAATAACATTTTAATAATATGTACAGCACATATAGGTTGTATATTAGTGTTAAGCATTAGATATATAAATGAAAGTTAACTATTCAATTGGAATGTTATCATTTATATATACAAACTACTCATGCCAGTAAATAATTTATACAAAACTTACAATTATGTACAAAAATTACTATTATTTACAAAATTTACAATTATATACCTACAAAACATAAAGTTATGTAAAACAAAATATATTTCAAAAAGTAATAAATACTTTCATTACTTATGCATAATCAGAAAATATAAATATATGATTGCATATGTTCCGCGCAATTGGCCATTTTCTACAATCTCAAGAATGCGCTGCGGGTGTTTAGGATCTTGAAAACGCGCACTGCATTCTCGCATGTAATTTTACGGAAAACTTTACATAATTTTTATTCAATTTAAACGATATTTTTACATTGAAACGAAGGGAAAACAAATGACGTTTGGTAAAATGTTTGATACCTCAGTAAAATTAAAATACCAGCTTCGTTCAAGTTTTCTTTTAGTAATTAACTCAAGCTTAATTACCAATAAAATACGTATAGCTTTAACCATCATATCTTGATAGAATGGACCAAATAAATGAATAGATAATTGATTATTTACTCCATCACTGTTGATCCCGCTTCATACCCTCTTCTGCCTTGCACAATCTCGAGATTGTATAAATCGGCAAATGGCGCGGAACACATATACTCCAATTAGATGTTACTTGAAATATTAGAAGATAATACCTTTAGAGCTAATCTTTTTTTTAGAAAATTTAGGCAGCTTTAGAGTTAGCGGACTGTTCTAAATTTTCGACAATCTTAGAAACACATTGTAATAATTATAACACATTGTAATAATTATAATACATTGTAATAATTATAATACATTGTAATAATTATAATTAACATTGAACAAGCTAAATTATAATGATTATATAGTTTTTTATACATTATCTCTAAAGGGCCGTACACACGTAAAGGGTTTTTTAAGTCTTTCCACCAGATTTTTTGCTAAGCTCCTCCTACTTTTACCACGATAATATAAGAAAAAACCATATTATCATTATTTATTTTAGTTGGTATCCATGATACCTGCAGGTATCATGGATACCAATTCAAATAAATAATAATTATATAGTTTTTTCTTAAAAATTATCGTGGAAAAAGTAAGAGGAGCTTAGCAAAAAATCTGGTGGAAAGACTTAAAAAAACCTATACGTTAATGTCCGAAAGTCAAATAGTTTGAAACTTCTTCAATTCATTATCTGTAAAGAACAGTTGCTCCTATTTAGTTTGAAAATATTTATAATTTTGACAATATAAGTTAAATTCATATAATTCTACAATGATTCAGAAATTACAATGGCTGTGTTACCTCTTTATTCCTAACAGTAAAAACTCTTTAAAAGCAGTTAAACTTACAATAACAATTCTTTTCAACATTTACACATCATTTATGAATCTATAAGAACACTAAGATCATTATACTCTTTTTGGTTCCTAGAATATTTTAACATTTCAAATTTGATTTTTTTTAATTGAACAAAACTGGGAAGACAGCATACTGTCATTGGTAGGGTTGTGACAATGCGCGTTTTAAATCATAGATCTTAGGAATATCATAGACGAAACGAAATACAATGGTATTGAATAGTGAATACTATATACCGCTGGATTAGAACGATTCAAAATCAAAACATTGAAGTCTAAAGGAAAGAAGTACACGGAAACTAGTGCATGGACATCGAAGCAGTCAGAAAGAAAAAGGGATTAAGGATTAAAAGATATTAAATTAATAATTTTGGAGGAGTTCTGCACTCTTTAACAAAAGGGAAAAAACTGGTGACACCATTAACAGATAAAGAAAATAAAAAGGTGAGAGTAAATGAAGCTTAAGAGCCTATACCTAACTTAAAAACTAAGATCTTGTATTGAAGAGCATAACCCTATTGCTACCTCTAAAACTGCAAGTAACATTGAAACAATGATAAAAGAAAAAAAGATACAATCCATTAATCAAATTAAAACAGTTCGGGGCTTATGGAATGCCACCCCCTTCTCTTCCATTCACCACAGACAGCTTCAGGATAGAGCCCCTGGGGGCGATTATTACAACAAAAGCTTTTAAATTGAAGAAGAAAGATTTGGTAAACTGATCAAAGTTAAAAGATTGTAATTTTTCAACTATGAAGCAAATAAATACGATTATTTAAAATAAAATGAAACCAACTATTTTCATTAGAATGATTTCAATAGAAAATTGAACGAAAATGTACAGATGAAAATAAACAACACAATCATAATTATGAACGGACTGATGGGTTATTATATTATTTTAAAACTGAACAACATATTTCCTAGCCTTAAGCCACGTAAAGTTTAAAACTAAATTCGGCCATTAATGTTTATTACAGACTCGTGTATGCAGAAAAGCTACTTCACGAGTTTCTGCAGTTAACCTATCAGTTCCAGTATACGCAAAGATTGAACATTTTTCCTGTAAATTATGGTGGGAAGATAGAAGATTATCAAGGGATCTTAATCTTCTATGTCCTCACAATAATCTGAAACAGGAAAAAAGTAATGTTGACAATTTTTTAATTGAAAATACATGACAATTTATTATTTGATGACAATTTATTTGTAACTTGAAACTTCAAGTACTATCAACATTTTGTCACAATCACTCATCTCTAAACAAATAACAAACTTAACAGAAATTTATTAAGATCTATTTACTTTATTTATATTCACTTTTAGGCATAATCAGTATAGTTTTATCTAATATTTTTCATCTCAACTACAATTGAGAACGAGGTTTATTATTTATAATATATACAAAATGATAGATATTTGAAGATTTAGGCTATATGCAAATTTTACAAAGATTTTGATTTAATATCCGAGGACTCGGCTTTGACATTTTTATTCTGGTGTTCAGCAGACATCATGATATCATTTTCTAGAGGTTGAATTGCAGGGTATGGAGCACCATAGCCCTGGGCCTCCGTAAGATGGTGATGGTACATCATGGACTCTAGCGAGTTTCGACCTGTACGACCGTGGTGCCGGTACTGTTGATTTGCCTCGTGCGCCATCTCGATGAACTGGGCAGCAGGGTTCAGAAAGTGGTGGGGGTTATAAGAACCATGAGGGTACTGATGGTGAGAGGGCATTATAGGGTACGTTTGGGACCAAGAGGATGCAGACAACGAGTGCGGGTGGGTATGGTTGGGGTTTTCATGGCTAAATAAGTTGTTGGGATGGTGTGGGTTTTGCTGATGGTTCATTGCATTGGGTAGTCTGTCGCTAGCAGAAGGGTTATCGCCATACTCAGGACCGTAAGTAGGGTGCTGAAGAAGATTGGGCTGAAATTCCGCATTAGGAAGTAGTAACGGATGCTCAGCTTCTTGCAAGAGGTAATTTGGACTAGCCTGCATCTGCTGTTGTAAAATTCTACCATTTCTCTGTTGTTCATTAACCATGAAATGGTGATTAATGTTATCCAAGCCGTTTGGATCCAAGGCTTGCATGCCTTGTTCTGGGGAGACCAATCCGTTATTCTTTCGCTTCTTACTTGCAGTTTGTTTCCTGTCCTTCGCTCTCCGGTTTTGAAACCATATTTTGATCTAAAAATAAAGGTTAAAAACATTAGGTGAAAATTATAGCATTTTGCACAGAAGGTCTACAAAATAATATGTCATATTATGCAATAAACAATTATTGAACTATGTTAACTAAAAACAAGTTAAAACCTGCTCTAACAAGTTAAAACCTGCTCTAACAAGTTAAAACCTGCTCTAACAAGTTAAAACCTGCTCTAACAAGTTAAAACCTGCTCTAACAAGTTAAAACCTGCTCTAACAAGTTAAAACCTGCTCTAACAAGTTAAAACCTGCTCTAACAAGTTAAAACCTGCTCTAACAAGTTAAAACCTGCTCTAACAAGTTAAAACCTGCTCTAACAAGTTAAAACCTGCTCTAACAAGTTAAAACCTGCTCTAACAAGTTAAAACCTGCTCTAACAAGTTAAAACCTGCTCTAACAAGTTAAAACCTGCTCTAACAAGTTAAAACCTGCTCTAACAAGTTAAAACCTGCTCTAACAAGTTAAAACCTGCTCAAACAAGTTAAAACCTGCTCTAACAAGTTAAAACCTGCTCTAACAAGTTAAAACCTGCTCTAACAAGTTAAAACCTGCTCTAACAAGTTAAAACCTGCTCTAACAAGTTAAAACCTGCTCTAACAAGTTAAAACCTGCTCTAACAAGTTAAAACCTGCTCTAACAAGTTAAAACCTGCTCTAACAAGTTAAAACCTGCTCTAACAAGTTAAAACCTGCTCTAACAAGTTAAAACCTGCTCTAACAAGTTAAAACCTGCTCTAACAAGTTAAAACCTGCTCTAACAAGTTAAAACCTGCTCTAACAAGTTAAAACCTGCTCTAACAAGTTAAAACCTGCTCTAACAAGTTAAAACCTGCTCTAACAAGTTAAAACCTGCTCTAACAAGTTAAAACCAGCTCTAACAAGTTAAAACCAGCTCTAACAAGTTCCAACGTGATTTACCAAGTTCGAATGTGATTTACCAAGTTCGAATGTGATTTACCAAGTTCGAATGTGATTTACCAAGTTCGAATGTGATTTACCAAGTTCGAATGTGATTTACCAAGTTCGAATGTGATTTACCAAGTTCGAATGTGATTTACCAAGTTCGAATGTGATTTACCAAGTTCGAATGTGATTTACCAAGTTCAAACGTGATTTACCAAGTTCGAATGTGATTTACCAAGTTCGAATGTGATTTACCAAGATCGAATGTGATTTATCAAGTTCAAGCGTGATTTACCAAGTTCAAACGTGATTTACCAAGTTCAAACGTGATTTACCAAGTTCAAACGTGATCTACCTAGTTTAAACCTGCTCAGACAAGTTTAAATCTATTCTAATAAGTTCTGATTGTAAAGAGAAATAATAAAGGTACTCTAAATCTTATTACAAACTGATCACTAAGGATTTTTCCTCTTCAATTGGGGATGATGTATACCTTTCTATCAGACTCACCTGTCTCTCTGACAACTGTAGGTTCTCAGCAAGCTCTACCTTCCTCTTGATTGTAATGTAGTGGCCAGAGACGTACTCTTGCTCGAGTTCGAACCTCTGTTTTTCATTGTAAACCACCCTGTACTTGTCTCGAGTACGAGTACGAACTGTAAAGGAAACAAAATGTTGGATGAGTTTCGAGCATCAACGGGATCAACAGCGATTGAAAAATGCAAAGGTATTCACTGATTATTTTCAATATTATTCATCTTTTTATCATAATTGAGTGAAATTGATATTGTGATTGGATTAAAATAATAAAATCAGCATTTTATCACCTTTTAAAAGTGCGATAACGGTTATCTTAATGAAACTAAAACGAACGGTTGAGAGCGAGATAATAAATCTTTAATGACTACCGAAAAAATGTACCCAAAAAGTGTGAAGAACATACAGTCTCGAAATGCGAGACTATTATTAGAGCACTTAATTGGTGCTAAGTATGCTATCTGAGATAACATGGCGATATAGTTTCAAAGAGGAGTTATTCAATACTTTGTTGCATATTAATCACACTATAGTACTATACTTATCATTTCCCCGGGTAATATATCTTCAACAGTATATATAATTGAAATGGGAGGATCATATTTGTAATTGTGAATGTATAATGCCCGTTTCAACTGCGTTTTTTGAAACCGCGCAAAAAAGTTCGTCATTTGGTGTTTCAGCGATAAAAAAATTGATGTGATTTTTTTCTTCAGCGATAAAAAAACGCAAGTGTGAACACATTTTAGGAAGAGTTTTCTCCGCGGTGTTAAAAAACGCAAATGCGAAGCCTAAGGTTAGGTTAGCGGTCCAGTTGCCTCCCCTCTAATATGGACCGCTATCCTTACCTTATACATTTTAAATATTATACAATCATTATAATGTAAATTCAATTATATATACTGTTAAAGATATATCACACGGTCAAATATCAGGCAGAGAATGGCGCGGTCACCATCAAAATTTTTCAAGATGTCAGGAGTTTCTTGCATAATTTCCGGAGTTCAGTCTATAAATATAATTATATTAATAAACGAATGATGTTTATCACTAAAATAGATAGTCATTAGCTTTCAATGCTTTAATCCCTTAAAGAATTTGTTAGATTTTCTGAGAAATTGTATAACATATATACTAATGTCACAGTGTCGCCTTCTTGCCTGATTACGAAATCATAACATTTCACGGAATGTTTGGCAACGGTAGCCCCAATAAAGTTGATTGACGTTAAACACACGTATTATCCCTCAGGGTTTTACCAAGATGTATCAACAGATCAATTGATTATTCTTTATCATTTCAGTGGAGAAAATAAAGGCTGCCGCCGCCGACACATATCGCAATCGAAAACTGATAGGAAAGAAGAGAAGCCTATCTATGAGTGATGGGAAACTGATCAAAGTCAGTTGACATATGGACGGGAAAAAGAAGAACTAACTAGTTAGTTAACTTGGATACTGAATTATATTATGAACACACATTTATCCAACATTCCGCTCAAATTCATCAAAAACTTCATCGATATTCTCAACATCTCAAACTAAAATCGCGCCGTAATTCAACAAAAAAATCGCCTATATTCCTCCGACATTCAACCAACTTTCCTCAGATACTCAAGACTACTCCTATTGTAGTGTATGTTTTTGTTAATCTGGTGTAAGTGTTTGTACTGATTGTTGAAGAAATTACTGAAGCTGTGCAATCACTTCATCGCCGAGATCAATTAGCACTCCTGTATTAACACCTCTGAAGATAGCGCAACACATTTCTTAGCTATCTTATCATCTGTCGTCACAGGGTGTCTCTTATAGCTCCGTAACCTACTAATAAGTCAGTAGAAAATGCCTAAGTCTTGCCGAGACGCACTCAGATTTTTTTTAAAGTCTTTCCATCAGACTTTATACGAAGCTCCTCCTACTTTTTTCACAATATCTTTGAATCATATAAGAAAATACAATAATTTTTTTTACATGATTCATAATTATTGTGGATAAAGTAGGAGCTTCGTAAAAAGTCTGGTGGAAAGACTTAAAAACCCTGCGTGCGTACGGACCTGTAGCCTTACTGAAACAATAAAAAATAAATGAAAATTTCAATGTAGAGGATAATTGATAGCATGATTTACAAGGGAACTTATTACTTCTCAGTTTAGATAAGAAATGTCAAGGAAATGAATGTAACGAGTATTAATTTGGTAAAAAATGATCAAGACGAAGAAGTGTCATTTTAGCCCTTATTTGAGTGGGGAGTAAGGAAGCTAGGGCTGTACATTAAATGATAAGAAGTACATAAAAGCCATCTCAAGATAATCACACCTAGGTGCTAATCTTTGCTTTGAGATAACGATCTTCAGAAGTGACTGCCGGCAGAGGAATGATATCACCACGGGGAAAATGCACAGTGCCTAGATTCAGCCAACCAATTTGGGGGTTAAATACGACAACATTCCCGGTGACTAAATAGAAGAATAAAAAAGGGTTATTGCGAAATAAATGCTGCAAAGTTGATTTCATGTTAAAATTGTATGTTAATGTTTATAATACTTTGTTAGACAATGGAACTAAAGGGACAATCTCTCGTTTTCAAGGTCACTGTTCGAAAACAGATGATTTAAATGATTTGATCGTTTAAATATTCATCAGTTAATAATTATGGTTTATTGCAATTTACAAATTAATTAATTGATTTATGGTGAATAGAGGAAGATTAAAAGGTGCCCATCTATAATTCACCAAAAACCTAGAGCAGAGGTTCTCATATTTACATTTCTCACGAACCTAAACTGAAAATTACTGAAGAGCCACGGTCACCATTGATATATAACCGTTAGCATATGTATATATAATGCCTAGACTTCAGGAAATGAATACATATTGATACATATATGGTCTACAGCAGAGGTTAATCATTGAATATACTACATTGAACGCCATTTTGATAATAAAAGGAAACTATATAACCACTGAAAATAATCGAAAATGTCACAAACCAAAAGGCGTTCACTGTGAACCTACCCTAGGTTCATAGCGGGACATTTTGGCAAACCCTGCCCAAAAGGGTTGAACCTACTTATACGAAACCGAAGGCCATATCCATCACTGTATTCAGAAGGAAATTAAGTATAAGGGACTGGAAAAAGCAGTCAGAAAGAAAATTAGCTCGCATGAACAAAGTCACTAGAACAGTCGGTGGCTGCACTCACGGTTGGAAGAGGAAAATGAAGAGGTGATAGTAAATGAAGCATACGAGCCTACCTAACTCAAAAAACAGTTGAAGAGCATAACCCAAAGTTTATCCACTAAAACTGCAAATAGCGCTACAAATAAAAGATAAAAAACAATCCAAATTACAACAGTTCGGGGTCCAAACCCCTTTCTATTCCACTCAATACAAAAATCTTTATAATAGAGCCAATGAGGGTAATGATAAACTAAAATATATCAAAATTTACATTGTGTAGGTTGGTTTTATTATCCACTTCCTTAAATTTTATCAAAAAAAATATTTTAACCAAAACAATAACTATTTAAAAATATATATATTTTCCATTTAAAAGAAACGCTAATAGTAAATTAGATAATATTAAAGAAGTTAATATAAACTTTATATGGAAATTTAGATAATATATCAAATAATGACATTATGCAATGTACATTAGTTTGTTTATTTTACACCTAATTACCTAATGAAGACGCATACTGTCCAGGTGGGAACATCAGGTAACTGGGGCCTCATTTTATTGGGGCAATAAAAGAAAATAATTAGGCGTGTTATTATAGATAAACATTGGCCATCATGTTATGCCAAACATTGGCCATCATGTTATGCCAAACATCGGCCACCATGCCAAACATGGCCATTATCTGGCATAATGTGGTAGCCAGAGAAATACTGGCTAAATATTATGCCAAATAGAGGTTTTGATGTCATGGTTGATTGGTGCAATTTACAACATTGGAATTAACTATTAAAAAACACTGATATATATATTTTTTATGGCGCACCTTTATCCCATTTAGTAATTAAAATTAACTCCAAATAGGTATGCCCATTTCTAGTGACTAGGGTGAGTTCTGATTTATCGAACTGTTCCACATATTCGATCATAAAAAAACAATCATCATCAAACATTCATTTAAATTATATACTTTTTTCTTATATGATCGAAAATATTCGACTGTACGATAACGCGTAACTTACCCTCTAAACTCCTAGAGTCTAGACAGCTGGTTACTTTTTGGTTCACGTTATTAGGAGGTGACTACTAAAGTGCTAATTGAAGCTATAGGCTAATTTCCACCACCAGAGGCGCTGTGCCTCAACAAGGGGTGATGTAGACTCACGGTCAGACTAACTCTGTAACCATAGTTTGGAAAGCTAAGGGTTGAACTGTAGATAACTGGACAGAAAGTTGTAGTGGGGCCATAGAAGATTTAGTGGGATCCTATCAATATTTGATGGCCACACCATGATTTTCGCTGGTTCTACCATAATTTCAACAAGCCCATCAGAATCTTCGATGACCTTACCATAATATCCAGCGGCCCATTATAATCTTCGGTGGCCCGACCATAATTTTCATTTTCTCTTAATTCAATTTTCATTACATTTAATATCTATACTATATTGACCGTTCTATTCCATCAGCAGCCATTCGGTCCATTCTTTTAAATTCAGTAGAGTTTAAAAAAGCCATTAGTTAGTTGAGACGGTAGCGCGTGTTTTATCTCGCTGATAGCGCCATGCTCTACGCAGCGCTCTGCCCGATAATCGAGATAGCGCTAAGCCTTCCTATTGGTCGGAACTGACGGAAGGGGGGTGTGGGAGAGAGGATCCTTTGAATAGGCGTGTACGGAAAAACTAAAAGGATATTAGCTAGTTAAGTAGAAAGAAAAGAATGATGAAAAAAGTGGGTAGCGGAAGGTGGACAAAGATCGATTGGAAAGTGAGTGAAAAAAGGAATGGGCGTGTAATAAGAAGGAAGTGGATGTTAAAACAGAAAAATGGGCGGGGCTAGAATGATATGGGGAGGGGCTCTATTCGACCATAGACTAAGAGAAATATGAAAGTGAAATAAAGTATAACGAATTTATTAAGAGAAATATCTCTTAAAAAAAAGTCAGCCATTTCAAATTTAAACGTCAAATCTACGAGATTCTTTTGGTGCTATAGAGTTAATATAATTACATAATTCGTATACTCAATAAATCATTACATCATCAGATAAAGGATTCGACAACTGTTTTAAAATATAACACAATTAATGTATCATCATGAATACCCATCTATAGCTTAAGATAATAAAAAAGAAGGTATCAAATGTATCATTTAAAACCTTATACCTAATGTGGTGCTGGTACCTACACACAGACCATATACCTAATGTGGTGCTGGTACCTACACACAGACCATATACCTAATGTGGTGCTGGTACCTACACACAGACCATATACCTAATGTGGTGCTGGTACCTACACACAGACCATATACCTAATGTGGTGCTGGTACCTACACACAGACCATATACCTAATGTGGTGCTGGTACCTACACACAGACCATATACCTAATGTGGTGCTGGTACCTACACACAGACCATATACCTAATGTGGTGCTGGTACCTACACACAGACCATATACCTAATGTGGTGCTGGTACCTACACACAGACCATATGCCTAATGTGGTGCTGGTACCTACACACAGACCATATACCTAATGTGGTGCTGGTACCTACACACAGACCATATACCTAATGTGGTGTTGGTACCTACACACAGACCATATACCTAATGTGGTGTTGGTACCTACACACAGACCATATACCTAATGTGGTGCTGGTACCTACACACAGACCATATACCTAATGTGGTGCTGGTACCTACACACAGACCATATACCTAATGTGGTGCTGGTACCTACACACATACCATATGCCTAATGTGGTGCTGGTACCTACACACAGACCATATACCTAATGTGGTGCTGGTACCTACACACAGACCATATGCCTAATGTGGTGCTGGTACCTACACACATACCATATGCCTAATGTGGTGCTGGTACCTACACACAGACCATATACCTAATGTGGTGTTGGTACCTACACACAGACCATATACCTCTGTTTGATGAGTGTGTACCGCTCCATTATCACCTAGGTGTGAAAAAAGACACAGCTATCGCACGGTGTCTCGTATCATGGTGGAGATACCTGCAACTCCAGGTAAAACGTACTGTGAAGATAGGTGCAACTTAGAAAAAGGTATCGACACCCCTATTCAAATACAAACTGATATTAAATCAATAGTAAATGGGTTTTATTCCATTTAAGTTCAGTGTGGAATTTAATGTTTTATAGTGGAAAACTCTAGATATAAACTGCTGTCTAGTATTGATAAGCTTTTCGACGATGGTTCATTATAATAAAATATAAAATACTTAAAGTTGCAACGATGAAATAAATAATTAAATTTCAGTAGAAAATAAAAAATTTAGACGGGAACTGATGTACCTGTTCAAAGACTTCTGGGATTCAGATTTCTTTGAAAAAATGTGTTACCTACCTAAAGAATCTCGTAAAATTTGAAACCATGAATAATGTAATGGGTTAACATTTCTGAGGTTTGGTATATAATAAATAGGGTAAAACATTGTGGGTTGAAAGCACTTCTTTAAACCTACACAGTGATGGTTGTGGCTAACCCTTTAGGTTAAAAAAAGTAGCCATTGTTCAAGAAGAGGAAGTAGGTAGCTAGAAAATCTGGTGCTACTTCTTAAAAAAAGATACCTAATTTCAGTAGTGTGCCTAATCTTCACCTCACCGGTAATAGGGTTAAACATATATGGGAATATATAAAAACTGTTAACTGAATTGAGAATTAATTGAAAAAATGGAAAATGACAATTATTAAGAAATACATAGTTAGTGTTGGAGATATTCACCACGTGCTTTTTTTATAAAATGGCGCCACCTAATGGGTATCTACGAGTGGCATTTAATATTACATTAGTCAATTTTATAGATTTATATACCTATAATAATTTTTCAACTAAGCATCAGAAGGAAATAACGTATAGGTACTTGAGTCGGCAGTGACCTTATTTTACAAAATCATTCTCACATTGTTAAATTATAATTTTTTCAAAAAATACGAAGCAAAATTTATTTGTTTGCAAACTATAAATATGACAAAAAGTAAACCATTGTAGTACGGGTCAGACTGTGTCCATTACTCATCTTTTCTAGCGGGATTTACGTGTTGCACATCAAAAGTGGGACAAGCTGTGTGGCAACATTATATTTGTTGGCAAATAAAAAGGTTTCAGAATAAACAGGCAGACACGACTAGGCAAATAGGTTTAACTTCTGCGGCGGCGTGAGGCCTGTCTTTAATCTATGAATGGAACTTGCAATTATTAGCTAAGTAAATAGAACAACATGCTTTGTTAATTCGAAAGCTAAACATTGCATGGTAGAATAGACAGTTGTGAATTATATGCTATTGTGAGGTTAATAATTATATTGGAATTTATTTACGTTTACATTAAATTAAAGGAAAGAGTAATGGGTATAACGGCTCTAGGACAACTGGTATACAGGACAACTGGTATACAGGACAACTGGCATATAGGACAACTGGTACCCGATTTTCTTAATTTATCATCAACTAATTTGTTAGCTCCTCGCTGAGATTTGATATAAGAAGGCAGTATATGGGCCTAAAATATTTTTGAAAATATACTGATTCTTATTGTTGGTAGGGTAGAATGACTGCAAATAAAAAATATTAATATAAAAGTTTTATAGTTGAAATAAATATCTGTATTTTAACGTAGAAGGAAAAAAATAACTAATGAAATTTGATACATTGAATAATAAACACGATTTGTTCAATTGGTATCATCAATTATTAACTGTTTTTCTGGCAAATTATATGCATTAAATTTTATTGATGACTATTCATGAATAAAAGTTCGAAATCGATTTGAAAAAAAAAACGATGTTTCGTCCGTAAGCTTCAGATGTTTCCAAGTTATTATTTTGAAGATTAGAATAAATACAAATAAAAAAGAGTAATGATATGCACAAAAATACACAATAAATTTATCTAAGCACGAACACACACACACACCTTAATGTCATGTTGACTTAATTCGAACTAAGATTGGCTGGTGTAAGATTATGTACAATGGATGGTATTAGGGCTAAATATTGTGAATGTGGTGGAAAACAGGCAGCGCATACTCAGGTAATAATATATAATCAAAACAAGTTTTTCAATTGTATTTTAGGCACCTACACGCATACGTTATTTAATATATAATTATGTACATTTAACTAAATTTTGAAAATCGGACTTGTATTTTATTCAGTTATTATAATTAGGTACATTTAACACGAAATTATGGAAATCGGGTACGAGTTGTCCGGGTACGAGTTGTCCTGTATACGAGTTGTCCTGTATACGAGTTGTCCTGTATACGAGTTGTCCTGTATACGAGTTGTCCGGGTACGAGTTGTCCGGGTACGAGTTGTCCGTGCACCAGGTATACCATTTAAATCAGTTTAATTTATAAATGAAAACATTATATGGGAACCAATCGTATATTCGAAATTTAGTGGAAATATAAATACCTAATTGAACAGTTCTTGTTTAAATAAAAGTAATTGAACAGTTCTTGTTCATTTAAAAGTACAGATAATGTATAAATAATGTATTAAATAAAAAAAAAAAAAAATTTGCACATTTTCCGCTTCGGTATAATGCCATATTTCTGTAGAAAAGTAATTGATTTTTCATTCGAATCCAAGTTTTTCCAAATACACCTCAGATTTCAATCTTTGTCATCAAGGACAGGTGTTCTCATAAAGCAGAGGTAATTAGTGTGGTACCTTTATTATTTTATTTCGATTATTTTCTGTGCGCCCAGCAAACAGAAAAGGTTCGGTATCCATGATAACTTCAAGTATCATGTATACCATAAATGATCGAAAACGTGGAACCGTCTGTAAACTAGGAACTTACCCTAAGCTACAAAATCAGCAAGAAACACATTTTCTAAACATTTTCTTACCAATTAATACCAAACAATGAATTGACCTATCAATAACTAGTTCAAAAAATACCTACACACATTTAAGAAGTTGCTACAGTTCCTTTAATCTTTAAACTCTGTACAGGGATTATGAAAACCTGTTCGAATTAATCCAAGGATTATCCCTTGTGAACAACCAAAGTCACACTCAATCAAAGGAAATGGTGGAAAAACCAGTAAAACAACTTGTAGAAAAGTGACGAATAGGGTCTGATTCATCACACGGTTCCACAACCTAGATCATGAAAGTAAAAACTATATTATTATTTCAATTGAACTCTTTATTTAAATTGGTGTCATGGATACTAATTAAAATGAGTTAAATTAAAATTATTCTTTTTTACTTATTTGGTTGAAAACGTATAGCCGTCCGATAACTAATTTACCTAGTAGCCGGATGTAGGTAGCGACGGGAAGGTTTTGTCCTATGAAAATAAGGAGTAAATTAATAGGATTACATGGATATACGTAGGATTGAGAGAAACGAGATTTTCCATATATATATGAGAATTTTAGAGTAGTGCGTAGAATAAAAACAAGGGACTTAAAAGAAGAAGGTAAACAGGAAAGTGGCTACATCCACTACAAAAACCACGTAAACTATCACAAGTTGGTGACAATGCTCATGAATGCAGAAAAGCTACTCCATGGATATGCAGTCACTTACCAAGGAATGTAAGTGAAGAACATGTACAATTAACCACCGGTGGCTGCACTCACGGATGGAAGAGGAAAATGAAGAGGTGATAGTAAATTAAGCCTAACTAACAAAAATTTATAAGAGGAAAATGAAGAGGTGATGGTAAATTAAGCCTACGAGCCTACCTAACACAAAAATCTAAGAAGAAAATGCAGAGTTGATAGTTAATGAAGCCTAACTAACAAAAATTTCCAAGAGGAAAATGAAGAGGTGATGAAGAGGTAGCCTACGAGACTACCTAATCCAAAAATCTAAGACCTCGCAGTTGAAGAGCATAACAATAGCGCTATCCTCTAAAACTGCAAGTAGCGTTAAAAAAATGATAAACATGGTAAAAATTAAAAAAGACCATCCAAATGTAAATTTTACAACAGTTCGGGGCACAAAGGAACCTCCCCCCCCCCTTGCGTTCAATCTAGGTTTCATAGGTTTTGAATAAATATTATTTTGAATAAAACAGGTTTGATAAATATTATAGTATTATTTTTTATAGAAAAAAATGTTAAGTTATATTTGAATTTTATTTTTAATTTTCTGATATGATCGAGAATGTGGAACCGTCCGACAACTTCGAACATACACTATTATTCATGATAATTTTAAACAATGGAAAACCGATAAAAACAATATCGAAAAGACCGTCACCGAAGTCTAAATATATCGTTAAAATTAACGATAATGTACGTATATTATATCACAATTTTATAGGCCTAACTAATAGTTATTTCTTTTACATTCTCATGGATGAATTAATTAATTATTAGTCAGATAGATGACAGGTTGTGGTTACCATATTCTAATGTATAGCCGCAGTATAACCGCATAATAACCACGGAATAACCATAGTGGTTAGGTGGGACATGGGGTGTGTACGGTACATATGTGAAAACACGGCTATTATCTTTAATATTAATTCTGTTAAGTAACAATGAATTTAATTGTCAGAACAATTTAATTGTAGAAAAAATTCATAAATATTGACGGTGTACAATAGGAATAATTGAAGAAAAGAACAATTTAAAAATTAGTCTAGGAAAAGTAACGAATTGTCGAACGGTTCCACATTTTCGATAACAAAAAACTATACAAATTATTAATTGAACTCTGTTAATTTTTCTTATATGATCGAAAATGTGGAACCGTCCAATAACTTAGAACTTACTTTAAAGCATTTAATAAATTCACAAAATAAAATAATAATTTAATGAGGTAATTTTGAATAAAAAAATATAGAAAAAATGCAGATACCGAATGTTATTTAAAAAAACAGTTCGTATTTTCATGAATATTTCAATAATTAAGAAACACCATATATCAAATACCTCAGTACAACCTATTTTGAAGTGTAAAAACCTATCTAGAGCACGTGCCCAATAAAAATAGGCACTAGCTAACCTGCTAAAGAATATTGGTAAAATGAACCAAATTACGGGTAATAAATTACTTAAACTAACATAGGTAATCATCAATTCAAAGTACTTAATTTAAATTAAAAGTACTTAATTGATTTCTCGCCTTAATTAAGGTATAATTAACCAGCTTTTTATTTTACTTTATGAGAGCATTAATTGTATTATAGTGTTATTATTTATAGTGCAATATTCATTTTCAATGTACTATTTATATTAAAAAATTTTAAAAACAATAAAACAATTGTTTCAAAAGACATCTGCAAAGGGTAAGTTCCGAGTTACCGGATGGTTCCACATTTTCGAATACGTAAGAAAAACGCTTATGATTTATAATTTTTCTTTCATTTTAATTATAAATATATATTTTTCGTGTCCGAAAATGTGGAACCGTCCGTTAACTCGGATCTTACCCTATATAAAGAACATCTAAATATCCAGTGTACAAATATATAGTCTAACCATTAATTTGGAGGCAGTGTTCGAGCCCCTCTCTTTCAAGATAGGATCAGTCCTTTCTATTTATTTAATTGCAAGATAAAATCTACTGGCAACAACTGCCTTAAATAACTGTCACCATCACTTGCGGATTATTAACTAATTAAATATTGAAACTTATTGATACTTACAGGGATCTATAAACTCTTTGCGGTAAATAAAACGGGCGTAAAGTCTTTCGCGCGGCGGTATGAACGCTGGTAATTGAGGCGAATATACCCGTGGGACGCAGTCGCTCGTTTGAGGCTATTTTAGAGTAGGCAGATATTTATGTTAGTCCTCCCTGAGGTCACATTAACTATATTCCAGTCGACAGAGGGCCTTATTGCTTACAGATGAACGTGTGCGACAATTTGGAAGATTTGGAAATAATTCACAGAAATTCATAGAGTTCTACAAAGATCTAATTTGCAATAAAGTAATGGAAAAATGGTCTTTAAAAAAAAACATGATGCAGAATCTAAAATACTGGATTTTTTAGATAAAATAATATATTTTTTCATATAATTGAAGATATTTAACGTTTGCATACTGTGTTTAAAGAATATAATTTAAAAATTGAGACTTAATTATTTATTTTATTTCCAATTATAACCTTCAAAAACATTAAACTCCGATGTTAAATATTTTCCATTTTATAGTTCAAAGATATTCACGTTTTAATCAAAACGTCAAATTGTATAAAGTAGGAAAGTTAATTTTATTCACATTTTTCGCATTGTTAAAAACTGCAGATTTTCTGTGAATTGAATCCAAAAATATTTCACACAGTCGAAAACTTTCCCATACTAATAATTTTTTGAAAAAATGCACTTCAAGCATTTCCGAGCAATAAAAATATCTGTGGACCACAACTAACTTCCGGAACGTGTATAATTGTAACCGATCATGGAAAGGCATTGTGGATCAATGGAGATCATTGGTGAGACAATGGAATTCATGACCATGGGATCTTAGTTTTTTTTGCCTATAATGCAGACTGGCTTCATTCTAGCTCTCGTCAACCACATTCTCGAAAAAATCTCGACAGGCAGCAGCAAGTTTCTTTCCGTTTCTGATTTCTTTTTGAGTTGAAAGCTGGAATAAAGACTTGGTGGCTGCAGAGAATTTTATGCCACTCCTGGGAGCTGTAATACAACCAAAAGTCTGTCTAAAAGATCTGCCTTGCATGCCAACTCTCACACTTTTCCTCCCTACCGCTGTTATGGTGCTCATTGTCAAAATAATATGTACCTATTTATATCGCAATGATGTGCAGCCAGAAGCACAATTCACGAACCAATTAATAACGTGAGTGATAAAAACTTACAGGAGAATCAATATGAAATCAGAAATTAGTAATTATACATAATTTCCAAAAGTGAGAATGGTTAATTTGGCGACAAAGTAAATATCTGACAGTGCACAAAATGGGGAGGTAAAACGAGGAGGTAAAAATGAAGAGAAACTTTTCAACAAAGTTTGTATTAGTTTCCAATAAGTTAGGTCTTTGACATAGCCGAAGTTCAATTGGAAGGATTTTTTGATTGGATTGGAACATTAGGAACGCACATTCTAGGAACTATTTGTGAGATCTTACTACCCAACTTCTAAAATGTCTTAGCCTCTTAGGTCACATTTGATTCCTTTATGAAATGGGCTTGATCAAAATACCATAATATTTCTTTTATAAATTCCATTGGGAAAGTTTACAGTACCATCCTAAATTCGAAAATTCAAATTTGTACGAAAATTAGAACTAAACATTTTTTCGAACAAAATTTTATTTATACTAAACCTAAAGATCCAAAATCATAGAGAACTAATTCAATTAAATTGATTTATTTTCTCGTATTTCTTAAGTTTTTTTTTTTGGAAATATGAAATTGGTTAATAACTGGTTTCAAATCATTATATAGAAACTCTTTGTTGAATAATAATTATTATTATACATTTTTTTTCTTACATTATCGGAAATGCAGATCAAGAGTTAGATATTTCGAAACATACTCTAGTCTTATAGCAACTGAAGAGGAAAAGTCAAGAATAGAAGAGTTCCTAGAAAAAAAAGAGACATCTCTTTGTAGAACTTTGAAGCTAATGGCGTCAACACGACTTGGAATGGCCAAACTTAGCTGCTGAAGAAACATAATTTCTGGGAATATATGAAAGTATTTTGTGGGAATGGGGCACTCTTTTGGGAACATTACAGAGGGAGAATGAACAAACTACAAAAATTCCAAGAGGTATAAAAACCGTTGTTAATGACTACGGCCGAAGCTTAAGGGGAAGTCGCAGCTATTGCTTTAATTAAATGAGAGTACCTATCTGAGTAGTATATTAAATTATATAGCGTAAAAGATGACTATTAACAACATTAAAAATAGAAAAGTCTATTCAAACCAATTCATCAGTATCTATTTGGTTTAAATTTTCCCATAGAACCATGCAGTATTACATTATAAAAAGTAAAATAAGACGACCTAACAAAAATTAGAAAAATCTTTCTTACCAATTCATCTAAAATTTCTAGTTGGAATTTATCAAAAATTTCATTCTGTTTCATGACAAAATAAAACATGAAGATATAGGGTTCCCTTTTGGTAAAAATTTCTCATGAGTTTTAAGTTCTAGACCGCAAGGCACAGACAGACTTTTCCCACCGCACAACTAGGCGTGAGGTACCTAGTTTGGGTTAGATTGCGGTAAGACAACTCTCGAGGAAATAGCTAGCATCAATGGTGGAAAGGGGGGGTTGGGGTTTGAAATGCATTGGTTGTTTAATTCATAATCATTCTGCAGAATATGGCAGATACGAATATTTGGGATATTTTCTGTGAATAATTTTGAGTTAATTCCTACATTTACAAAAATTTAACGGTGAACAGAAAATGAGATCTCTACGAACTCTTTAGCAGTTCATGCAGTCTGGCATTATTGGAGAAAATGCAGTTCCTGTTTTCAATTATTTAGTACGTAGAAGTAGAATTTATTATGAAACTATTAATAAAAAGACTCCATGATTATGAAATTAAACCCTTCAATACTTTGATTTGAAATTGACAAATAAATAGTATTAACAGCACAAAAAAAAAAAAAAAAAAAATGAAATTAAAAATACATTAGCTAGGTTCAATTCTCAAGAAAGTATTTTAACGATGAATCAGTGTTGACGGTGGTGAAACTATTTTAATTGAAATTAAGATTCCTTATACCTACTCTATTGTTTCAATCATCAATGTTTATAAACGTAAAAACATCTTTTTGTAAAACAACCAACAATTGTTGTAAATGAAGCATGTAGTGAGTTTTAATAAGTCAATATAATTAATGAATATTTCTTTAACCTTAAAAGCGTATTTTTTATGCATATGTCCTATTTTTATCTGAATAAATAATCAAAAATGAGATTTTAAGTATGACAATATAAATTACATTTCTCATAAACCTAAACGCTCCATTTGTAATTTTAAACGATTGAACGTTATATGAAAATCAATTCAACATAATGTAAGTTTCCCATTTTCAATCATATTTGAAATAAAGTATATAACAATTATTTCTTCACCTTTATCCTAATTATATATTTTTTCTAATATGATCGAAAATGTGGAACAAGTCCGATAACTCTGAAATTACCCTACATGCATCGTCTCGAAAAAAAAATCATTTCTCACATAGAATGAGAAAGAAATGTTAGCGCGTTCACACAGAACTTTTTTTTTACGAGAGAACTTAATTAGTGCATAGTGGACGAAAAAAATGATCCAAATCAGAATATTAATTGTGAATAAATGATAGCTGCGGTCTGCTTCAATTTATCGGACATTTTAATTAATATCAGAAAAATATATTAAATTTAACATTTTAACCCGTAGAGAGCCCTACACACGTAGGGTTTTTTAAGTCTTTCCACCAGACTTTTTACTAAGCTCCTCCTACTTTTTCCACAAGAATATAAGAAAAACGATAATTATATAGTTTTCTTATATTCTCGTGGAAAAAGTAGGAGGAGCTTAGCAAAAAGTCTGGTGGAAAGACTTAAAAAACCCTACGTGTGTATTGCCCTTAATGATACTTATTAAAATACTAGTCAAATGTTAAAATTACATTCATATGTTTGATGTGGAACTGTCCAATAACGCGGAATTTACCCTATATTGTTTAGCAAATTGTTTAAAATAATCAATAAGAAGAAAAATTTATAAGGCCACAGTAGGGCAGAACTAGCAGTTCAACTAAAGGCCATATCGCTGACGTCATGAGAAAATTAAGTACAAGGGACTGGAAGAAGCGGTCAGAAAGGAAAGTGGCTATAAGAACAAAGTCACCTAGCTACCACTATCACATATAAAATTAAAAAAGTGTTAAATAAGTATTTAGAAATGGTAAAGACAAACAATATCGTCTCCATACTCACCTTCTCTATTCCCTCTCGATGTCGATGACGAAACTGAAAAAAATAATTGAAAAATATTCAACATTTCAATGGTTAGTAGGTATACAGGGTAAATTACGAGTTATCGGACAGGTCAACTTTACCATCATATAAAAAATAAATACATAATTATCATTCAACTTTTATTATAATTATGGTATATATTTTCATATATAGGGTCGAAAATGTATAACAGACCGATAACTCGTAACATACCCTATATACAATGTTTTATATATATATATATATATATATATATACTATATATTCGCCTGTACAATATATATCAATCTAATGGATGAAATCAGAGTATCTATGTTAGATATAATTAATAATGAAATAAAGCAATCTCTTGATGGTTAGATAAAATAATGTGGATAGTAACTTTTGTTATTTACTTTTATTCTATTGTTTCTAAGGGATGAAATAGTTAATTAGTTAGTTAATTAGTTAGTTAGTTAGTTAGTTAGTTATTGGGGACATGCGAGGGATAAAATAGAACATTAGTTTGGCTGATAGAAATGCAAATTTTTTACTCAAATGAACTGCTAAAATTTTAACATAAATAAAATTCAAAAAAATTTAACATTCACTACCTAACTGCAAAATTTCAACGTAAATAAAATAAATTTAACATTTAAAAACTGAAATTTTTTTAACGTTCATGAACTAAAATTTTAACGTATGTAAAATTAAAAAAAAATTAACGTTCATGAACTGCTAAATTTTAACGTTCATAAATTGCAAATTTTAACATTCATAAAATGTAAAATTTTAACGTTCAATAACTGCAAAATTTAAACGTTTAATAACTGCAAAATTTAAACGTTCAATAACTGCAAAATTTAAACGTTCAAAAACTAAAATTTTAACGTTCAATAACTGCAAAATTTAAACGTTCAATAACTGAAAAATTTTAACGTTCAATATCTGAAAAATTTTAACGTTCAATAACTGCAAAATTTAAACGTTCAAAAACTAAAATTTTAACGTTCAATAACTGTAAAATTTTAACGTTCAATAACTGAAAAATTTTAACGTTCAATATCTGAAAAATTTTAACGTTCAATAACTGCAAAATTTTAACGTTCAATAACTGCAAAATTTTAACGTTCAATAACTGCAAAATTTTAACGTTCAATATCTGAAAAATTTTAGCATTAATAACTGCAAAATTTTATCGTTCAATAACTGCAAAATTTTACCGTTCATAAACTGAAAAATTTTAACGTTCAATAACTGTAAAATTTTATCGTTCAATAACTGCAAAATTTTACCGTTCATAAACTGAAAAATTTTAACGTTCAATAACTGTAAAATTTTAACGTTCAATAACTGTAAAATTTTAACGTTCAATAACTGTAAAATTTTAACGTTCAATAACTGTAAAATTTTAACGTTCAATAACTGAAAAAATTTAACGTTCAATAACTGCAAA
The DNA here is from genome assembly GCA_947561585.1 of Caprella mutica. NCBI lineage: Eukaryota > Metazoa > Arthropoda > Malacostraca > Amphipoda > Caprellidae > Caprella > Caprella mutica. Next base: position 81,097 of record CANNZV010002320.1, on the reverse strand, counting down.
ATTTTAACGTTCAATAACTGTAAAATTTTAACGTTCAATAACTGTAAAATTTTAACGTTCAATAACTGAAAAATTTTAACGTTCAATAACTGTAAAATTTTAACGTTCAATAACTGTAAAATTTTAACGTTCAATAACTGTAAAATTTTAACGTTCAATAACTGTAAAATTTTAACGTTCAATAACTGAAAAAATTTAACGTTCAATAACTGCAAAATTTTAACGTTCAATAACTGCAAAATTTTAACGTTCAATAACTGTAAAATTTTACCGTTCATAAACTGAAAAATTTTAACGTTCAATAACTGTAAAATTTTAACGTTCAATAACTGTAAAATTTTAACGTTCAATAACTGCAAAATTTTACCGTTCATAAACTGAAAAATTTTAACGTTCAATAACTGAAAAATTTTAACGTTCAATAACTGAAAAATTTTAACGTTCAATAACTGTAAAATTTTAACGTTATAGGATATATATAAAGAATATAAAATAGCAAGAATATAATAGCATCAAAAATAAAAATAGCAAATAGCAACAACGAATACAAGAGCATGCAATATTAATTGTAAAATTTCATGCGGAAATAATGCACATAGGAGAAATAACATTAACATCTTCAAAAATATTTTAAAATATTTCTTTAAAGAAATCAATGGTATAATATTATAAGTAGGTAGAAAGAACATTAAGCCTATAACGGAACAGTCAGTCCTATCACCACGAGAGTCTTATCAAATAAAGATAGGTAATAGAGAGATAGGTAAATACGATGAACCTAAAACAAATAGACACTATCAAAAGATTCGTAGAGACAAGAGATACAAGAAAGTTGTTTTGAAGAGATTCAGTCGATAATGAAGGCAATCAGTGAAAAAAAGAGATAAATTGATTTATAGCGAGCACGTACCATTTTATTGAGTTAACCAAAGTATATGAAATTAGCACCTTTGGCATATTGTCCCTAAAGCAAACCGCAAGCATATTGTGTAACCTCCTCCTCTTCAGACTACCTACCTACATTTTTGAGCTAAAAACCACAGAGTGGCCATAAGCTGCATGTGTACCAACACCAAAACAAACCTTTTTCGAAAACTGACAAGTGGTTACTGGTTAGCGCGAGACTGGATGGTTAGGATAGGGTCAAGCAGGTAAATTACGGCACACTAACAATAGAAACATCATAGCTTCGAAACACTCGTTAACTTAAATTAATAAATTATAGCATGCACTGCGCTTATTAGGTAGGTATGCAACAGTTGGATATTATTTCGGTTCAGAATGTTTTAGAGACTCTCTTGAGAGGGTCGCATTTAAAAATTAAAAGGTCGCAATTCACCTGCGTGACAGACCCTACGTCTAATTTTGTATGGAGGAAAAATTTTTTGGGGCTAGATTACGTATAGTGACGGTACTGTTGTTAACATAGGACGTCAACCAATAGGATTTTAGCAAATTTCCAATTAACCTATCATAACCTACGTAAACACAGACTTTGCGATTACTGTGAGTCAGATTTTTTTTATAGATTTATATATTTTCATATGAATCAAAATTAAGACCCCCCAAACATTTCGTATTTAAAGTATAATGGAAAGTTAGCAAATAAGGATTAGCATAAATTGAAAATAATTTTAGAGTTAAAATAAAAATTAGATACGAAGCCCGACAGAGTTAATTAAAGAGACAATTAAGCAACAGAAAGGTTGAGGGAATCTCTGACCTGTGGAATTATCATCTCTTTTCATCCAATGATAGGCAGTTGCCGGCAGCCTGTCGCTAAAAGATGTACGAATAGGGCTTTCTACATGATAAATACCTTGGGGAGTGGTAGCGTCGTTTGCTTCGTTCGAAGGCCGCGATCTGGAAGAATTTAGAGTTTCTGGTGGCGAGTTGTCTGGTGACGGAGTGACTTGGAGACTGGTGTTCTGGGCTGGGATTTGGGTGGAGGAGGTAGCCGCAGGAGAGAACCGACTGCCGTTAGAGGAGTTCGACATCGGAGGGGAGTTGTCGTTGTTAAAAGTAGTCTCGAAGGGGTTGGAGCGAGTCTCAGCGTACTCCGGGCGAACTGACGGATATTCGGAGCTGAATTGGTCATGGCGGTAAATTGGTTGGTAATATGGAGAGTAATAGGGGTAGGTGTTATCCACTGCTGATATGGGATCAGCTGCTACCATGCGACCACTATGATTGCTTCTGATAGGACTTGCGATACTTTGAGCGATGTGTTGCTGGTTGCTACCAGATTTAGGTTCCATGTTAACGTCGTTATTCGCAACTCCAGACTTCAAATTGACGTCCGTTTCAATCTGACTGATGTTTCCGTTTGTTTCGGTGTTCATGAAATGTTGAGCAGGTCTAGTTTTGGGTCGGGCGCCAGTGTGGTTATATTGACTGCTGTTGTAGCCAGGTTCTTCCTCAGCCTTAATATTTCCATGGGCCGCAGGTAAGAGACTGCGATCCCTCTGGTCCGAATGCGGGGGGACGGATCCACCGTACATATCACCAACATTCATATCCATTTTTAAATATGATCACTGAAATGAATACCTATCGAACACTATTTTCAGTCACTGGGTAAAAGTTCCGATATGATGGCACGGTTGGTTATTCCCTGAAGATTATTTCACTGAATACATTCACTCGATGAAATCTCAAACTGAAGTGACGTGGGTCTGAAGATACCACCATTATGCTACAGCTATCTCGCACATGCTCCGCCCCTTTGGAGCATTGCCCCGCCCACTGACCACTCCTCCCTACGGACAAGCCTGTAAAATATAGCTACCAAAGAGTTGCTGTAATTAAATTAATTCATCATTTTGCGGAAACTTATTATCTATCCAAATATTATCTTTTAAACTGTAGAGGGTTTTAATTTGATTTTTTTACAGGCATAGAATATAATTATTTGATGGTTACACTATATTGATTAATTTTTACTGTATTTAAAAATATTAATTGCTTTACTCAATTAAAATTTGAATAAATACATTTGGATTGATTAGTAACTTAAATTAAAGGATACTTCATTAAATTGTATCTATATTTAACAAAAGATATGCCTCTTTATATAAGTTGATGTGACTATTAGAGAAAAGTGTCACTGTGATGATGTACTATCAGAGAAAAGAGTCACTGTGATGATGTACTATCAGAGAAAAGTGTCACTGTGATGATGTACTATCAGAGAAAAGAGTCACTGTGATGATGTACTATCAGAGAAAAGTCACTGTGGTGATGTACTATCAGAGAAAAGAGTCACTGTGATGATGTACTATCAGAGAAAAGAGTCACTGTGATGATGTACTATCAGAGAAAAGTCACTGTGGTGATGTACTATCAGAGAAAAGAGTCACTGTGATGATGTACTATCAGAGAAAAGAGTCACTGTGATGATGTACTATCAGAGAAAAGAGTCACTGTGATGATTTACTATCAGAGAAAAGAATCACTGTGATGATTTACTATCAGAGAAAAGAGTCACTGTGAAGATTTACTATCAGAGAAAAGAGTCACTGTGATGATTTACTATCAGAGAAAAGAATCACTGTGATGATTTACTATCAGAGAAAAGAATCACTGTGATGATGCACTAACAGAGAAAAGAGTCACTGTGATGATGTACTATCAGAGAAAAGAGTCACTGTGATGATGTACTATCAGAGAAAAGAGTCACTGTGATGATGTACTACCAGAGAAAAGAGTCACTGTGATGATGTACTATCAGAGAAAAGTCACTGTGATGATGTACTATCAGAGAAAAGAGTCACTGTGATGATGTACTATCAGAGAAAAGAGTCACTGTGATGATGTACTATCAGAGAAAAGAGTCACTGTGATGATGTACTATCAGAGAAAAGAGTCACTGTGATGATGTACTATCAGAGAAAAGAGTCACTGTGATGATGTACTACCAGAGAAAAGAGTCACTGTGATGATGTACTATCAGAGAAAAGTCACTGTGATGATGTACTATCAGAGAAAAGAGTCACTGTGATGATGTACTATCAGAGAAAAGAGTCACTGTGATGATGTACTATCAGAGAAAAGAGTCACTGTGATGATTTACTATCAGAGAAAAGAATCACTGTGATGATTTACTATCAGAGAAAAGAGTCACTGTGAAGATTTACTATCAGAGAAAAGAGTCACTGTGATGATTTACTATCAGAGAAAAGAATCACTGTGATACTTACTTAATATTTATTATATTTCAGTTTGTAACAATAGTCTTGAATGACTGAATTTAGACGTGTCAGGAATGAAAATATAGGTTAATCTAACATTTACTTCTGTTCTTTAACTCATTGAAATCCTTGGGTTGAGTATGATAAACCTTATTTCTTTTGCAAATTTGCGGTAGGTTATATTTTAACTGGCATTTATTTATTTATCATATCTTGTTATTCGCACAACTCAAAAAATATTCAACAAAATTGACTATAATTTGGTGCAACGATTGGTCAATGTCCAGTGGCCTGCTGGTAGAATTTTGGAAGCAATACGGTCAATGGTCAAGGTCAAGGTCATTTATAACTCAAAAAGTATTCAACCATATTGCATGAAACTTGATGGAACGATTGGTCAATGTCCAGGAACCATCTGGTAGAATTTTGTGACTGGAGTATATATTAGAGATAATTATCACAGGGGCTGGGACAATATGCTCTTAAAACTATAGATCCCAAAAATATCATAGAAATGGTATCGAATACTATATACCGCTGGTTTAGAACGATTCAATACTGTTTAATTCTCTCCGTCTATAACATTTTCGGGATCTATGATTTTAAGAACATATTGTCACAACCCTGATTATCACCATTACCATTTTTACCAATGAAAACTGTGCCGAAAATTTATTTTTGTTTCTTCAAAATTCGTTAAAGTGACTCATAACTGATATTGAAGATATTAGTTAGAATTATCTTTGAAATAATGGATGATTCTTTTAAATTAATTAGTGATTATTCTTTAAAATTTATTAATTAATAGTTCTGAAAAGGGTGTATCTTATTGTAGTATAATATCTTAGGCCTATGTTATAGAATAAAATCTTCGATACCTTTTTCTCCCACCCACTACGTAGGTATACATTATATATCGCATACCTACTGCAGCACGAGCCTCATGCGGCCCCAATAAATGGCAATATAACAATAAAATAGTAATGCGATCTAATGCCTGTTTTGCGGTGAAAACACTTCGTACATTATAATTACGATGAACACCTAACCATTAATGAGTTAAATGTAACCAATGGCATACCAGCCGCTTAGTGCGACCAAGAGGGATGGCTGTTTTATTCTTTCAACTGCTTAGTACGATCTAGTTTCTAGAATACAGGGTGGCGCAAAAAAAAAAAACATTTTCAAACTAGTTTATCTTACAAATTATTAAAGCTAGAAATTTTCTAAATGCACCATTTCATTCCTTCACTTTTTCTGCATCTATCTTGAAAATATGTTAAAGTTAAACATCCTGCAGCGAATTTAAAAATGGTAAATAAAAAGGGCTTGCGCGAGGACGAAATATACGAAAAAAATCACAATAGGTATAATTCATTCCACATGGATGTAAAAACATTAAAATATAATATTTTCAGTAACAAATAAAAGACAATGTAAACCATAATTATAATTTGAGAATTGATAATTGATATTAAATTGATATCTTTAATAAAAGCAGTTTGCCGTATTTTGTATCTCTTATCAAATCCTCAAAGTTTATCTTTATTTACAGTTTTTTAAACACTGAAAGCTTTAAGCAGGTTCAACCTCATTTTGAACATAGCATTCAGGAAAGATTTTCACCAACAATAAAACCACATTGACAAATGTTAATGAGTTCAAAACTGAAGAAACTGCTTTATTTTGAACAATAAGAGATTCCTCCGCAGGATAACAGAACGAACACATGAAAACATTAATCTTATTCATGAACAATTTATTGAGAATCCAAAAATATCAATCAGAAGGAATGAATTAGGCATCACTATAGACACATTTCACCGAATTGTTAAACACGATGTGAAGTACCATCCTTTCAAGAAGCATGCAAGTCTCGAACTCTTAGAACTGATTTACCGCACAGTCTAAATTTTGCAAAATGGTTTCTGAAAAGAAATGCACGTTTTGGAGAAGACATCGTGATTGGTGATGAAGATGTATTTCCATGAATGAAACAGTTGATACTTTAATACAAAACTTCAGTTATAAATTTTTTTTCAACTTTTATTTATACCATAGGGCAATAAATTATACCTATTATGAAGTCTTTTTGTGTTTTTCGTCCTCGCCCAAGCCTTTTTACTTATATTTTTTCAAATCGCTGCAAGATGTTTAATTTCAGTCGTAAGTCAAATATATTTTCATAGAAGATGCAGAAAAACTAGACAAATAGAAACTGTGTCCTTAGAAATTTTTGCTTTTGTAGTTTGTAAAATAAACTAATTTGAAAATGGATTTCCTATTTTTTACGCCACCCTGTATATTGTGCATTATGTTATTATAATTATTAATGAAACTCTTAATATTTCAGCATTTTTTTTATCTTGTTCTGAATAGTAAAACGTACTCTAATTTCTCTTGTTACAGCTAATTATAAGACTATTGTACACATAAATACGATCACTACACAACTATAGTAAACAATTACTATGATTGTTATTATCATAGTAATAAATGTATCGTATTACGTAGCTTGATACAATTAATGTATCGAATTGCGTTACTAGATACAATGAATGTATCGAATGGTGTTACTATAGATACAATTACTGTATCGAATTGCTTTACTAGATACAATTACTGTATCGAATAGCGTTACTAGATAAAATTAATGTATCGAATAGCGTTACTAGATACAATTGCTGTATCGAATAGCGTTACTAGATACAATTGCTGTATCGAATAGCGTTACTAGATACAATTGCTGTATCGAATAGCGTTACTAGATACAATTACTGTATCGAATAGCGTTACTAGATACAATTACTGTATCGAATAGCGTTACTAGATACAATTACTGTATCGAATAGCGTTACTAGATACAATTACTGTATCGAATAGCGTTACTAGATACAATTACTGTATCGAATAGCGTTACTAGATACAATTACTGTATCGAATAGCGTTACTAGATACAATTGCTGTATCGAATAGCGTTACTAGATACAATTGCTGTATCGAATAGCGTTACTAGATACAATTACTGTATCGAAAAGCGTTACTAGATACAATTACTGTATCGAATAGCGTTACTAGATACAATTACTGTATCGAATAGCGTTACTAGATACAATTACTGTATCGAATAGCGTTACTAGATACAATTACTGTATCGAATAGCGTTACTAGATACAATTACTGTATCGAATAGCGTTACTAGATACAATTGCTGTATCGAATAGCGTTACTAGATACAATTACTGTATCGAATAGCGTTACTAGATACAATTACTGTATCGAATTGCGTTACTAGATACAATTACTGTATCGAATTGCGTTACTAGATACAATTACTGTATCGAATAGCGTTACTAGATACAATTGCTGTATCGAATAGCGTTACTAGATACAATTACTGTATCGAATAGCGTTACTAGATACAATTGCTGTATCGAATAGCGTTACTAGATACAATTACTGTATCGAATTGTGTTACTAGATACAATTACTGTATCGAATTGCGTTACTAGATACAATTGCTGTATCGAATAGCGTTACTAGATACAATTGCTGTATCGAATAGCGTTACTAGATACAATTGCTGTATCGAATAGCGTTACTAGATACAATTGCTGTATCGAATAGCGTTACTAGATACAATTGCTGTATCGAATAGCGTTACTAGATACAATTGCTGTATCGAATAGCGTTACTAGATACAATTGCTGTATCGAATAGCGTTACTAGATACAATTGCTGTATCGAATAGCGTTACTAGATACAATTGCTGTATCGAATTGCGTTACTAGATACAATTGCTGTATCGAATAGCGTTACTAGATACAATTGCTGTATCGAATAGCGTTACTAGATACAATTGCTGTATCGAATAGCGTTACTAGATACAATTGCTGTATCGAATTGCGTTACTAGATACAATTGCTGTATCGAATGGCGTTACTAGATACAATTGCTGTATCGAATAGCGTTACTAGATACAATTGCTGTATCGAATTGTGTTACTAGATACAATTGCTGTATCGAATAGCGTTACTAGATACAATTGCTGTATCGAATAGCGTTACTAGATACAATTGCTGTATCGAATAGCGTTACTAGATACAATTGCTGTATCGAATAGCGTTACTAGATACAATTGCTGTATCGAATTGCGTTACTAGATACAATTGCTGTATCGAATAGCGTTACTAGATACAATTGCTGTATCGAATAGCGTTACTAGATACAATTGCTGTATCGAATAGCGTTACTAGATACAATTGCTGTATCGAATTGCGTTACTAGATACAATTGCTGTATCGAATTGCGTTACTAGATACAATTGCTGTATCGAATTGCGTTACTAGATACAATTGCTGTATCGAATTGTGTTACTAGATACAATTGCTGTATCGAATAGCGTTACTAGATACAATTGCTGTATCGAATAGCGTTACTAGATACAATTGCTGTATCGAATGGCGTTACTAGATACAATTGCTGTATCGAATAGCGTTACTAGATACAATTGCTGTATCGAATAGCGTTACTAGATACAATTGCTGTATCGAATAGCGTTACTAGATACAATTGCTGTATCGAATAGCGTTACTAGATACAATTGCTGTATCGAATTCTACAGACAAGTGATAGTAGAGATCTCTGTTCCATTGTTATGTACAAATCATTAATTACTATGTATAACATTAATGGTTTTGGACAATTAAACTATAAATGTTCTCTGACCACATATCATTAGTGTATAAAATTAAATACTTAGTTGTACGTAGTATATGAGTTATTATGTATAGTATAACATATATAGTATAGAGTCGTGTTATTATATATAGTAATGCGAGTAATATTGATAATTGGAATCTATTTTTCATTCTTTTTTGAGATTATCTTCTATTAACTAGTTGAGGTTCAATTGAAAGGGGATCAATGTTTTATATTTTATTTATTAAGGTTTGGACACATTAAAGTTTGGCACATATACACTCTAGACACTGTAAATGCGTTCATAAAACAGCAAAGGGGGTAAGACGCACCTATTGTCCTTTAAATAGAACCGACTTAAAAGGATAAGGCTTGTGACAATGTGCTTTGAAAATCACAGATCCCGAAAATATCAGAGAGAATTAAACGGTATTGAATACTATACAGGATAAGTTACGAATTATCGGTCAGTTTCACAACTTCGGTCATATAAAAAAACGATATAATAATTATTATATCTTTTTTTCTTATATGACCGAAGATGTGAAACTGACCAATAATTCGTAACTCATCCTGTATAGTATTCAACACCATTTCATTTTGTCTATTTTCTAAGATATATAATTTTCAAAGCATATTGTCACAACCCTTTAAGAACAATCAAAGGATTAGCCCTGACGTAGTGACATTTAAAAGATGTCTAGTAGCTAGTTTAAAATAGATATTTGACTAGTTAAATTATGCATCTCCAATTCGGTTGGTACACCGGTGCAGTCAAGTGGGTACATTATTTCACGGTTACATTCATAGGTAAAATAGGTACAGTGATTTAGAAAATGGTTCACAACCGTAGATACGGTTAAGTACGTACGTACGGACACACGCGTATAGGGGAACTTACGAATTAATGGACAGTTCCACATTCTGATCGTAAATGTGGAAGTGTCCGATAATTCATAACTTACCCTATATAGATTATATGTATTTCCAATTATTTAAATAATAATTAATTCATACTAGAAATAATTAATTCATATATCTGATACTTACAGTAGTCGAAAAGTGGGCATCAACATAGATTGGTCAGATTGGTTCATTACCTATAACACCCACTTATCGACTACTGTGAGTGTCAGTCAGTACACTACGACGTTCCCCAAATATTTTTTTCAGTTACTGGATCTCCTCTAGTGTCCTGAGTAAGGAAGTAGCCTGTATAGTTTACAAATTTTCTTCAGTCTTCCATGAATGACCATCAGTTCATAGAAAACTATCGGTCATTTTATGGCAGACTAAACAAAATTGTTCACTATAGAGGCTACTTCCTTACTCAGGACAATACATTCACTATAGAGGCTACTTCCTTACTCAGGACAATATATTCACTATAGAGGATTTCACTAGAGGAGTTGTACAGATACTAAAAATTTGACAGAAATTCAGTGTTACAAGGCCAAATCACCAGAAAAAAGTGAAAGTAGGCAATACGTCAACCGGCCATTTTTTAAAGTAAAATTGGTATTTTTAGTTGTTTGCTTCCCATTTCTTGAAATTTTGTCGGAGTTACCCAAAATTAGTGGTCGAATGTAGGGTAAATAATCAATTACCGGTCCTTTATATATGCTCATTTCACATATTATGCAATTTGGGTAAGTTAAGAGTTATTAGACAGTTCCATATTTTCAATCTTAAAAAAATTATATAATATTTATAATTCAACTTCGTTATTATACAGATTTTTTTATATGGGGTAAGTTCTTAATTATCGGTCAGTTCTACATTTTCGGACACGTAAGAAAAAAATATATAATAATTATTATTTAACTTTAATTTTAATTATTATATTTTTTTTCTTTCGTGACCGAAAATGTTGAACTGACCGATAATTAAGAACTTACCCTGATCGAAAATGTGGAAAGGTCAGATGACTCCAACTTACCCCAGTTATTAAAAAATAGAACTGAGGGGACATTTTTGGTACTTTCAGTCGTTTGCTTATCCATTTTCTTAAAAATTTTGTGTACGCAAATATTAGTGGTAAAATTCAGATTCTGTAACTTTTACGGTCTTTCGAATCATCAAAATAACGCAATAGACAATAGGGTTAAGTTACGAAAATTAGAGACAACGTTCAAAAGAGGTAACGAGATGTTAATGAAGATGTTCACGAGTCAACAGGTTTTGGGTACACCGAGGTACAACTGACAATATCCATCGGGGCGTACCTCATCGGGGCGCCAACGGGTTTAGACGAAATGGATAAAAAACACTGAAACATCTTCTTGAAAATTTCTTCGAGATAATATAAATGACATGTATACTTAAAATGTCCTTTTCAGACCTGGGTTTTGGTATCATTCACAACCGTTCGAGAGGAGGACAGGGGAAAACAGTTGCCAACTAGAAGTTAGGAAATTATCAATTAACTATGCATTAAAACTAACATCAAATAATATCTACAATAAAAACAAATTTCCCCCCATTGAAGAATATACCGAATTATCCTCAAAAATATACAATATAGTTACGTACTTTGCTCCGTAAAGCATCATCATTGATGGTAAAAATAATTGATAAATTATCATTAAAATTCATATATAATCAATGACAACACGGTACACAATCATACACTTTTTCAATAGTAGCTCATCAGTTAATTTCGCTATCGTGAGATCTAGGTGCTCAAAAAAAAAAAATTACGTGCAAGGAGCCACCAACAAAATTTAATTTCCAATACATAATATAAATCTTACCACAGCAGAAAATAAATATATGTACAAACTCCCCAACTAAAATAAGTATATGAAATATTCGAAAACTATACAATATATGACTAGGTACACATAATACAGAGTATATTCAGCTTTGGCATCACATAATAATTCAATAAAAAACATAGCTGCCAAAAACTCAAAACAGCTAAACTTTGTGACAAAAAAAAAAAAAAACGTCTCGGTAAAAAATTCTCTTAAAGAGCTAATACATTAATTGCCCAAAAATTACTGAAAAAAGATCAAAATTGAAAATAATGTACATATAACATAAGAGATATTTAAGTAATTATTCGAATACCAGTACTTTTATACTTCGACTCCATAGATTTTCTTTCAATAAAACCTGAAGACTAGTATAAAAAGTTCCAATAATTGAATAATGATACAACATACAGATAATCATCTATATTACATTTTCTCTGCTGTATATTGACAAGTTATAATTTTCTTCACATTGAGCATATTGATTAGTCTACCATTGTCATTTTCTTTAGTTTACACAAAGAAAACGAACGAGCCCAAAGCCTGTATGGGTAACTGCACTAAAAGTGTATAAACAGGAATAAGCAGCTTGATTTAACCTAATTTTTCTGCAGTTCTTTTTATATCAAATGAGGAATCATATAACATATTGAACAAAAAAGGTGAGAATTTCCTGAAGATTGCTTAGGTATACCAGAACAGAGAATCCCATAACATTTACTTCATGTGACACTCGTAGGAGACAAACATTGACATCTGGGAAGGCATCTACGGTCACGGAACACCAAAGGTGGTTGAAAAGTCATCTCGAGGGTTGGGGAGAAGAGGCAGAACAAAAAACTTGTGTGGGCGTTAGTGTTAGCCAAGCTTGATCCAACGATCAATGGAGTACTCTAGAGCTGATAACCATCTGAAAAAATACAGACTTTCAGTAACTGTAAAGATAGTCTGTATTTGAAACTATAATAAGCTTGAGATGAAGATGTATGGAGCAGAAAAACCTAACGAAAAACAAAATTCTCTCATTTGATTTAGATTATTTCTAAATTTCTAAATTTCTTGTACTAAATTGAAATAAAAGAATATCTGGTAGTTTTATATTTCAGAAAAAATAGCCTTTTGCATACGAGTGACATAAAACTGCAATTTTATGTAAATTGTCAAGTCACCTATCCGAACAATATTGAATGAGGTAATTTTGACATTAATTGACTGTATCCAAAAAATCATGGTGCACTAGCGACGTGGCCTAATTTCGACACTGAGTTTCAGGCTTATGATAAAGAAAATGGTGAAGAATATGACTTTACCTCTTTTTGTCATTTTCAGAGTCACTGTGGAAGTACAAATGTTTGAACCTCAACTCCGAGGGCAGTAATTCGAATGCATTTCTTTTGCTGCCAATGGATGTGCTTTGTACTCTGTACCCATGCAGATAAATCACTCCTGAAACATAGGACCAACATTAACATCCTCATACAAAATGTGAAGAACTAAAGTCTAGGACATACTGAAATCTAGGTCATACTGAAACCTAGGAAATACTGTTATCTAGTTCATACTGAAATCTAGGACATAATGTAATCTAGGTCACACTGAAATAAACCTAGGAAATACTGTTATCTAGTCCATACTGAAATCTAGGACATACTGAAATCTAGGACATACTGAAATCTAGGACATACTGAAATCTAGGACATGCTGTAATCTAGGACATACTGAAATCTAGGACATATTGTAATCTAGGCCATGCTGAAATCTAGGACATATTGTAATCTAGGACATACTGTAATCTATGTCATGCTGAAATCTAGGAGTCTAGGACATATTGTAATCTAGGTCATACTGAAATTTGGGAGTAACTGAAATCTAGGACATACTTCAAATAAAGAAAATTTTCCGATAGAATATGATTAGTGAACAATGAATCTGCAATTGCAATCATCGCTTTCATCTTTTAAACATTTTTTGAGCACAAATTGATACAGAAAAGTAACATTTTAGACATGTATTTTACGAATTCTTATAAACAGAGTTGTTTACCAATCGCCTGCGTAGCCTGTGTATCCTGATAGAGGAAGAGACAGGCATCCTTCAGCACACAGTAACGCCTCCTCCACTGATGCCACCTGGCTCCCAATTTATAGAGGTACCCAAAACAGTCGGGAGTCGCGATGCTGCCAGGAGCCTGCTGAACACGACGCGAGGAGAGTTCTAACAGTTCATCTCTCTGAAAATTGATTGTAAACATTATCTTCTAATACTAGGGATATTTTAAATAATATTATACTAGGGTAAGGGTATTCAAACAAAATATCGCTTATTTAAGGATGACAATTCTTGAATTCTTTATCATGTTCAGTATAAGCAGATAGTACTCCCACCTGTGCAGCTTGCTCAGCAGCCTGGGTAATGACATGCCCCCATCTTGCTCTGGATTCGGCGGAGTGGGCTGCTAATTGCAGACCGACCTCCCCGGTAAGGGACAGGGTGAAAGCGAAGGGTCGGGACGAGGTGGAAAAGGCGTGTACCGTGTGACCTCTCAGTACAACAGCACCCAGAGGTTGAGGATCCTGAAAATCCAATTAGAATTAGATCCAAAAGAACAGTAATAGAAGACTCAGAGAAAACTATAAATAAATTTCAGTGGTCGCATCCTAGATTCTAGTATTAAATTTAAATCCATTCATCTTCGAATAACGGTTGTAAATTGAGAAGCACTAACTATATTTTTATTGAAAAGTTTTAGGAGTGAAGATAATGGTAAGAAATTCCACATTTGTTAACCGTACACGGTTGCTCAATTTTAACTTTGCTGATGTGTCACATCTACAATTTACTGTCCCAAAATAAGGCCACCCTCCAAGTTTGGGTTAAATGAAACTTCAGGAAGAATGGGCTAAACTTAATCTCGATGATTGTCATAAACGTATTTTTATATTTCCCACGTAAAAAGGAATAGTGACTCACGCTCTCTGATTTGTAGTGATAGAGGCAGTTGTCCTTGGTGAGGGTGAACCACCTTCGGTGCCACCTTCTGGTGATGGAGCCTACGGTTCGATGTGCTGTTCCTAACTTGTAAAGATAGCCGGCACAGACTGGGGTGGGGTCTGTCGTTACTAGGGGGGCTATCAGGTTGCACGTTCTGGCCACCTCCATATGAATATTGTCTCTACCACCTGCACCAAAAGAAGTTGTCAAATTAACTTCAGTTTATATTCTTTCAAGAAAAAATTTAATATAGTTATATTTATTTTAATTTGATTTTATAAATTTATATTGTGAGTATGGTTATTCAATTAATGAATTATTATTGACTTTAATATAAATTCATAAATTAGTGATTAGTGTTGTGGGTAGAATCATAGGATACACTGCTGGAGAAACGAGATTCGCATCATGATGTATGAAGTGAACCTTCCGTTTCTTTGAAATTGATAATTTTTAATGCAACTGTACTTTCTTGTTTCCTCTGTTTCTTTACTAAAGTTCTTCAAAATTTCCAAGAAGATGTAACTAATGATTAATTAAGAAAAATCAAGTACCATAGCTCAAAAATTAGAATTTTACATGTTTTAGAGATTAGTCTCTGTTTCAGCTCTTATATAAATCTATATTTCAGGATTTACCTAAGTTCCAGTATTTCTTAGTCCATGTTCCAGTATTTACTTAGTTTAAAATCCAGTATTTATACTAGTCTTACGTTCCAGAACTTCTACTTAGTCTTACGTTCCAGAACTTCTATTTAGTCTTATGTTCCAGAACTTATTTAGTCTATATTCCAGTACAAATTTCTATATCCCAGTACAAATTTAGTCTATATTCCAGTACATATTTAGTGTATATTCCAGTACAAATTCAGTCAATATTCCAGTACTTATTTAGTCTATATTCCAGTACTTCTACTTAGTCTATATTCCAGTACTTGTACTTAGTCTATATTCCAGTACTTCTACTTAGTCTATATTCCTGTACTTGTACTTAGTCTATATTTCAGTACTTGTACTTAGTCTATATTCCAGTACTTCTACTTAGTCCAGTACTTACATGAAGATGCCAATTTGACCACTTCTGCATGGCACAAATCCAAGACGTTGACCCCGTTAATAGTGAGGACGATGTCACCAACTTCAAGACCAGAGGTTTCGGCCGGAGTTCCAAATTCTATTGCAGAGACTACGACCGGTCGGGAACCATGTATTCGGAATCCGAATTCTCCTGAAGCTCGGGACACAACGACTGTTTTATCCGTTTCTGAAAAGTGAGTAAATAATGTAATTCTTTAAACCGTAACCAATTTTAATGAAAATATCTAGGTTAAAAAATGAATCTTGAAATACTTCCCATATATTTAAAGTTTAAAATTTATAATGATATGAAAGAGTCGAAAGAATATAGAGCATTTTACAGGATTTAGAGAATTTATCTAATTAAATATCATGATTTTGTGTCTCAAGAAAAGAAATAATTTAGAAATAATTTAATAAATGTTAAAAAGGTAGTAAAGGAACACAGGTTAAGAATTACACGTAGATTAGGGGTACACATCTATCATGCCGCTGTTGGCATGAAAATATGTTAGTTTGTTAGTACGTACGAATGAACACTATTACCCTTGACTCTATTTCGTATGCGTATATTAGAATAAGCTGTAAAAATGAGTATAATTGTCCTAATAATATTTTGAAAGACCCAACTAGAATTTAACGTTAGTGGAATTTTCTTCACTTTATCAACGAAAGTATTTAATTAATAAGAGCAAAGATATATGAATTAAAATAGATTAATGTGCGTCACAAGAGTATTCTTTGGCTATAATAAGTAGCTACCCAATGAGAACGTTATGGTGGGCCATAGAAGATTTGATGGGGTCTCTAGAAAGTTTGATGGGTTCCCTAATTAATATTATAAAACCTAACCATTTTTTTGACTACTGTTCAGGAGGCAAATGAAAATTTCCAAAAATTCAAAGCTTAAAATCTTCCATTAAAGTTAATAGTCATCAAACACCAAAGTGGTTATGGTAAATCCGAAGGAAAGAAAGCTGTACAGAAATCATTGTTCGTTCATACCAGTATCACCGTCTGATATGGACCGCATTAGTTGGTTTTGTTTACACCAGAGCAGTAGCATGTTTCGAAAAATATGATTCATTCCCATTTTCATCTCCTTATAGTTATAGTCTTCGCTTTCGTTCGAATTGGTAGATGTACTTCTTTCTAAATCAGACACAGAAGATTTGCCAGAAGACTGATTTGATTCAGAGGCCGAAAAGTCAGAAAAAGAAGAAAAGGATTCAGATGACGAATTTGAAACTTCTTCAGAAGATGTCATGGATTCTGATGCCAAATTATTGAATTCATTTGATATCAATCTCTTACGTTTATTCGACCTGGATAGAATCGATGGCTTTGTCTTTATTTTATCATATTCAATCTTAGTTTTTTCTTTTTCTGGAATTAGATCATCATCAGATTCTTGATATATTTGATTCCCTGAGGTATTACAACTATAATTCGATCTTTTATCCATATTTCGTTGAATGGATTCTTGCACTGTGTCCTCATTTGATGTTTTATCTTTTGGTACATTCGATGATGGAGGACCTAGTTGTTTAGAGATATTTTGGAATGCTGATTTAGGAAGTATGTTTTCATGGAGTATCGTTGGGGAACTATTTGATCGAGAACATTCGAAACTTTTCAAACCACTCATTCGATAATGTGAATTGGGATAGCGGAATGGGGAGAGTTCTTTTCGAAAAGTAGAGCTTGGATTCTCCTGATCTATGTTCGAATTTTCAGTTTGGGTTCCTGCAGTTGTATATTTCTGTTCAGAATTACTGATTTTAGAACTAGGAGGTTGAATCTTGCTTATGGAAGGAGGATGGTAGTTGACCGTAGCAAAATAAAAACTATTCGGTTCAAGTGTCGAATGGGGCTGATTTTCAGGCTTGGTGTCTTGTTCATCAGTTTCAAAATATTTTCTGAATTCCACATCTGGGTCAGGGGAACTACAAGAAGATAATTCGATTGCTGTCGGGAAGATTGGAGAAAACAAACATAGTTTACTATTGAAATGGAAGCTTTATGATATACAAGAATAATATTTAACAAGTGTATTTTAATCATTAGAGAAATTATACCTGAATCATTGGAGAAAGAGCTATCACTTGAGTACTCCATTTTGAAATCAGCTACCTAACCAAATAAAGCACCGTAATGGCCGAAAATAACTGTAATTAATATCATATTCAATCTAACAAGTAAACTTTCTTTTCACGATAGTTGGCAGAGTTTCAAAATGTGTTATTTTAGAGTAGGGAGGTAGGTGCTCACTCAACGAACGCATTAGTAAAACTGACCTCACGCTTGTATAAGCAGGACAACATGCTTTGCGGTAAATGTTTATACGTATAGGCCCGCTTAACACTTGCTTTTTTTTTATCTCTGAATGAAAAATCACAATAAAATTTTCCTTCAGCGATAAAAAAAATAGCAAGAATAAACATATTTTAAGAAGAATTTTTTCCCGCGGTGTTAAAAAACGCCAATCTGAAGAAGGCTTTTTAGTACTTTAGTTTTTAGTACACTATAGAGGAGTTCACTATATAGAGGAGTTTTTTATATAGAGGAGTACACTTGAGTTCACTTTAGAGGAGTTCACTATAGAGGAGTTCACTAAAGAGGTTTTAGGTCAATTCTCCGAAAACACATTCGCCGAAAACATATTCGCCGAAAATACTTTCGCCGAACGACACATTCGCTGAATGACATATTCGCCGAAAAAAATGACAATTATTTACGTAAATAAGGTATACTTATTTTACAGAAAAAAACAGTAAAGAATACATTTTGTCACTATCAAACCTCCCCTGACCAGACCGCTAACTTAACCTTAGGTGGACAATATCTCTTTATATTTATAACATATAGTGTTTTTAAATTTTCGTCGAAAGTGTGGTGCGGCGAATTTGTTTTCGGCGAATGGACCGGTCACTCCCTAAAGAGGAGTTCACTATATAGAGAATTAATAGACTTTGAATCGAATTAATAGACTTTGTGGTAATACATTTGGTTGTTTTATTTTGATCGAAGCTACAGAAGTAAATCAGAAACATTTACAGTAAACTTCATTTAACTGCAATTGTCGTCAGTTTTAGGAATTATTCGTAATTATAATAACAAATATGCTTCTTATTAGGGTTAGTTAGGAGATATCATTCCCTTCTAATATTTCGATCATATAAGAAAAATTTATATATAGAAGTTATATACTTTTTTCTTATAAGATCAAAAATGTGGAACGGTCCGATAACTCGTAATTTACCCTACTACGAACTAGGAAGAAAATTTTACTCTGAAAACAAAATTAGAGCTAAAACAGTATAGAGTCATGCTAAAGATTTGTTGAATAAAGTCAATCATATTACTGAAGCATTAACACCAGTTCAAACCACCAAACTGTAGTGAAAGTTACGAATTATCGGTCAGTTCCATATCTTCGGTCATATAAGAAAAAACTATATAATGGGTATTATTATTTTTTATTCCTATTTTATTGGACACCAAGTTAAAAAATAAAATTATTAAATAGTTTTTTCTTATATGACCGAAGATCTGAAATGGACCGATAATACGTAGGGTAAGTTCTTAATTATCGGTCAGTTCCCCATTTTCGGACACGTAAGAAAA
The DNA here is from genome assembly GCA_947561585.1 of Caprella mutica. Lineage (NCBI taxonomy): Eukaryota > Metazoa > Arthropoda > Malacostraca > Amphipoda > Caprellidae > Caprella > Caprella mutica. The sequence goes on along the minus strand of CANNZV010002320.1, from coordinate 61,756 downwards.
AACGATATAATAGTAATTATTAATTTTTTTTATTGGTATCCATGATACCTGCAGGTATCATGGATACCAATAAAAAAAAATAATTACAAATATATTGATTTTTCTTACGTGTCCGAAAATGGGGAACTGACCGATAATTAAAAACTTACCCTAACTACCCCATCACTCACTCAGTGTGTTGCAGGTGAGTCTCCTGTACATCTCAATGGATGCCTTCCTATGCACCAGTCTGTGGGTGACAGCTTGGTACTTCCTCCTGAAGTCCTTCTCACTGCAAGTGGAGTCGTTAGAGCCGCGCCTCTGAAGCACATCGTCCCCACATTGCAGGACCTGGTCATCGGAGTCCTCCTCATCGTCGAAGCCTCTGATTCGGACGTGAGGAGGAATTGGGATTGCAGGTCCATTGTCTCTCCGCCATACCTGAGAAAAAAAAATTGTGAAAAAATTGGATAATTTTATAATAACTGAAATAAAATATTCATAAGAGTGAATGTGTTGATATTCCCACTTAAAATTTTAATTTAAACAGTTAATGTTAATGTTGTAAATTCATATATTTTATCTATTAATTAAGAAATAGATTTTGTGCAATACATAGAAATTTTGTTGCGACTTACTCTAAGTTCATCCCATGCGGCCAATAGCAGCCATGGACTTGCTTTGTAAGCATCGCAATTTATACCCACTTCGTCATCCACAACATTTCGTTGATTCAACTCATTCCAGTCCAAACTTTGACCAGAGTACCTGAAAATTGATTGAAACCATTAAGTCAAAACCATCAACAGAGAATACACGAAAATTAAGGTGATTTTTCTCTCACTGACTCACCAGTCTCTAGCAAGAACATTTCGGTCTTCAGATCTCGCTCGAATAGGAATAGGTTTCGGTCTTGGCAAACTCATACTTATTTCTTGTTGATAAGTGTGCTGCAAGCTTGGACTCTTTTGCATTACGTACATTTGATGAGCATAGTGCTGATGATGTGACGAATTCATAGGCATGAGTTGGCTTGACACAATACTCGAACCTAGAATACCTTCTCTAGACGCAGGTCTGTCTACACATTGACCGCACACACCCACACCATTGCCAGAATAATCGCACTGGTGTTGTTGTAGAGAAGTGTTGGTCATGTCCAGACTAGTGGACATCACAGGGTTTTTCATGAAACTTCCAGTTTGGATTGTACTAACAGTTGCTTTACATTTATCAGATTCTTGTTTAAATCTATTCCGGGGATCTGCATAAGGAATTCTAACATGACTGGCTTCATCGGCCTTTCTCTGATTTTCTCTCAACTTCTTTCTACCTTCTTTGGTGGGCCTGTTTGGACTTCTAGCTTTAGATAATCTTGGTGAGTGGTCTGTTCCAGAATCGTCAGATGTGTCTATGTTTAAAGTTTTATCAGGAGTACCTGGAGTTCGAACAGGCGTCCAATCCTGTAATCTGAAGCCTTCATGCATTGCTGGACTACGGACCATCCCGGCTGCAGAATCTTCTGCAGGTTTGGCCTTTGATTTCTCTTTGAACCTCTTATCGGATGGAGACTGTGAACATACAGATCCTTTTGGACTTTGACTAGGAGATCTGGAAGATATTTTATTACTTGATTCAGCTTTCACAGTTTTTTTCAACTTCTTTAATATTTCATCTTTAGTTTTCTTTTCATTTGTCAGATCTTTTCCTCCATACATGCTTCCAGGGAAGTCTAGCTTCATTCCCATTTTAATTTTTTCTCTCTCTTCTTCTGACCAAATATCTCGTAAGTTTTCACTATCAGAGTCTTCGCCATCTCCTTGATTATCAGCGCTATCTTCCGTTGTATTACTTTCCCCGTCAAAATATCGAGAAAATCGTCGACTGTCATCATTGGACGACTGGTCGAGATCGCTGGTTGCTTCTCTCATTTGGTTGATCTTAGGAGAAGTGAAAATTTTGTCGCTACTGAGCACTGCGCTACTCTCAGTTGTTGTAGAAACTGCTGTAATGTTCTTGTTGTGACCATCTCTGATAAAACGTCCTGGTTTTGGAGGTATGGCAGGCGCAGTGACGGTGCTTCCTTTTGGTGGCAACAAAGGCTTCGTTCGATCTCCATTGTATTTATCTAGATCTTCTATTTGATTATTTGCAGAGGTAGTGCTTTCAGAAAGGGAAGAAGTCATGTCATGGGCTGTCTCGAAATCACTGCTAAGAATCTCCGTAGTCTCTGCAACTGTATTTTCATTTCTACCTATTTGAGGTGCTACAGAAGTGAGATTTCTATTACTTTTATCTGGAAGGTTATTGTCATTTGCAGTAACAAAGTCATCGGAGTTCTCTGAAGGTGATGGATCAGAATTTGTTTTCAGCGCATCTGGAATATTATTAAATTCATTGTCTATATACTTTCTAAATGATCCACTTTCCGGGGAAACAATTTTACGAACATCGCGTTGTCTACTCGACAGATTAGAAGGAGAGAATTTGGAAGAAGAGCTTTTCAGTTCTTGCACAAGTTTCTCCATATAATTTTCCTCAATTATTAAATCTGGGTCTTCAAAATCATTGTCAAATGCATCTGATTTCACTGTGAAAGAATCGCCACTAATAATTGAGCTGTAATCATCAGTAGAACTCGCGATAGCTCTATCTTGTTCACTGGATGTGGAGCTGTGAGAGAGTTTCTCCAAGCCATAAGTAACTGTGTCACTTCCACTCGCTGCATCATCAGACGTTATTGACACGTTCGTCATGCTCTGCTTGCCATCAATGAAGTTGGGTTTCAGATTGAGCTCACTGATGACATCACTGTATATATTACTACCATTCGGATTTGATATGTGATTACTAGAATCTTTTGCATTATTGGAAGGTATTACGGTGACTTGGCTTTCACTGAAAGATTCTTCTAAATTATCAGCGGAGTCTTGATTCGATGCCGCGCCGGATGGAGAAATGGCGGATATTTCATCAAGAAGAAAACCTGGGATATCATCTATTCTACTTTCTATGAGGAGAGGTGACTCTGACCGACTCAACTGCAGATTCGTGTCTGTATCTAACTTGGGTGAAGTGGTTAGCGTCTCGTGATAGGATTCTTCCTCCAGTTCCGGCTCATCAATTAAAGACTCCTGACTGAAAATTCGACTCTGAGAGAAATCTAGAGAGCACTGAGACTCTTCAATATTGTGAGACTCTATTATATCTTCTTCACTGTCGATGTTAGAGATGGTGACATCGACGTATCCGGCAGCCATGACATTGCGTTTCTCCTTGATAACCTCAACGTCCGACATAACTTTCTTCACAGACTTCTTACTGGATCTGGAAGACGCGTCCATGAATACATCGGACGACTCGGAAATATTTCTCACGTCATACGGTGACACCGGTTGATCATCTTCCGCTGCATCAAACGAATGAACCCTCTTTAGAAGATTATCTTGGTTAGCGTTTCTGTTGTTTCCAGCATTCTGGTACATGTCATAATTCGTATCTGTGTTCGGAGCCTCTGATAAACTTTTGTAGAGTTTTCTGTGATCAGGTCCAGAGTAATATTTGCCGTCTTGGACTGACAGAAACTGCGGATAGAAGAATTGGATTATTATATAATATTTTGATATCTATAACATGTAGAATTGGTATACATATAAAATTTTATGTATTTGATCGGGGGAGATACTTTTTGATATGAACATTTATTTGGGTGGACTACTTTTTCTGACAGGTTGGAGTATATTATTTGGGGCATATTACTAACCTGGTCATCATCTGCTCCAATTGCAAGATGAGGTAAGGATTTTCCGGACTGTGGTCCACTTTGGGGTACATCTGTTTGAGTCGCTTGTGATTTCATGCTCGACCTTTTCAATTTCTCTGCAATAGGTAATCGATGAAATCAATTATTTGGCCTTTTTTAGACAATCTTTTGTTCGATCAATTTTCTTCAACAGACTGTTAGATATTATAGGATGCGTTATTAATTAATGATATAAATAAGAGGTTTTAAGGTTCTAAATTATATTTTTTTTGTTAACATTTTGATAGTTTTTTCATGGTATTCTATTTAATTAAATTCTTATTTAACGGCCTCAATTTAATCTTATTACTAATTCTTTTATATGAAAATCATTAACAATTGATTTTCATGTGTTAATTAGACAAAGGGTTAAGTTCTGAGTTATTGGACGGTTTCACATTTTGGTTACAATAAATAGCATTTAGAAGAATTTGAATTGGTATCCATGTTACCTATAGATATTTTGAATACCAATTCATATAAAAGCTGAATATTAATGATTAAATTTCTTGATATATGATCGGAAATGTGGAATCGTCCGATGACTCGGACCTTACCCTGATTACAAATAAGTAGAATATTATGAAACAATTAGCACACAAGCTCATGAAAAAAAAAACTGAATTATTAATAAATTAAACAATTGAACCAATTTGACATTTCTTTATAATTTTATCATAGACCGTCAAAATTAAATATTAATTTCTGGAAGAAACTGGAATTAGTTAAATTTTTTTTTTAATAATACCACACAGGGAATTCACTCGTAGAAATATTAGTATGAATATAGGTATTTGTTATACAATTCGTAGAGCATCTTCATTCGAAGAATTTTTTGTTAGTTGTTAGAATAAGAACTATTAGTTCGAATTAATACTTTGGTCACACAAAAGGAGAACTGACCTTCTAGTCTATAGTTTGTCTATTGCTTCACATTGAGTTCATAGGGTTTGGGTTTTCTTCACAGAGTACAAGAGGAAGGGGTTTGAGTTCATAGGGTTTGGGCTTTCTTCACAGAGTACAAGAGGAAGGGGTTTGAGTTCATAGGGTTTGGGCTTTCTTCACAGAGTACAAGAGGAAGGGGTTTGAGTTCATAGGGTTTGGGTTTTCCTCACAGAGTACAAGAGGAAGGGGTTTGAGTTCATAGGGTTTGGGTTTTCTTCACAGAGTACAAGAGGAAGGGGTTTGAGTTCATAGGGTTTGGGTTTTCCTCACAGAGTACAAGAGGAAGGGGTTTGAGTTCATAGGGTTTGGGTTTTCTTCACAGAGTACAAGAGGAAGGGGTTTGAGTTCATAGGGTTTGGGTTTTCTTCACAGAGTACAAGAGGAAGGGGTTTGAGTTCATAGGGTTTGGGTTTTCTTCACAGAGTACAAGAGGAAGGGGTTTGAGTTCATAGGGTTTGGGTTTTCCTCACAGAGTACAAGAGGAAGGGGTTTGAGTTCATAGGGTTTGGGTTTTCCTCACAGAGTACAAGAGGAAGGGGTTTGAGTTCATAGGGTTTGGGTTTTCCTCACAGAGTACAAGAGGAAGGGGTTTGAGTTCATAGGGTTTGGGCTTTCTTCACAGAGTACAAGAGGAAGGGGTTTGAGTTCATAGGGTTTGGGTTTTCTTCACAGAGTACAAGAGGAAGGGGTTTGAGTTCATAGGGTTTGGGTTTTCCTCACAGAGTACAAGAGGAAGGGGTTTGAGTTCATAGGGTTTGGGCTTTCTTCACAGAGTACAAGAGGAAGGGGTTTGAGTTCATAGGGTTTGGGTTTTCCTCACAGAGTACAAGAGGAAGGGGTTTGAGTTCATAGGGTTTGGGTTTTCCTCACAGAGTACAAGAGGAAGGGGTTTGAGTTCATAGGGTTTGGGTTTTCCTCACAGAGTACAAGAGGAAGGGGTTTGAGTTCATAGGGTTTGGGTTTTCTTCATAGAGTACAAGAGGAAGGGTTCTCATCATCAAATCATTCCCATAAAGATAGATTTTTTCAATTTAAAATTCTTCGGCAAAATTTCCACGGCCACTGGTAGATTTTTTCCTGCTGTTTTTTCTGCTAATGTTTTTGTTGACGAAGGTTTTTGTTGAGAATGACTTTTGGGGATCAGATTGAGATGGTCTTTGATCTTGTTCTATTTCAGGTTTGCAATCATTAGAACTTTCGTAATATTTTAACTGGAACTTTCGCCTTCGTCTTCTTCCACGAGTTCTGACGCTTCCCGATCTTACAATATCATCTCCAGAGATCTCTCGATTGATCCTACTACTTGATGATGGATGATCCGGTACTTTTTCAGCTTTATCGGACTTTTCATTCTCTATCTTATTTTCATCTTCCATACATTGAACACCTGATTGATTTGGTTCTTCTGAGAAAGTAACATCCTTCTCAGTTTTACCAGATTCTGATGCTATTGTCTGATCAATAAAAACTTTCCCGAGATCATCTTCCTTCGAACCCTTAGAGCTTTTGAGAGATTTTTGACTCTCGTAATGTCGAGAAGTTTCCTGACGGGAAATAGCGAAATAATTCTTATCCTCGTTGTCTGTATCGCATGAGCAGGCTTTTTCTGTTACAGATTTACAAGAAGAACTTGGTTGTTCCTCTTCTTCAAAGTCACTGGATACTGATTTTGAAAAAAATCGTGATGTAGGATTGGAATAGTTTATTTTATCATCATCAGGGGAAACAGATATTGAACTGCGGTCTCGTCTTACTACATCAACATTTTTCACTAAAGATTTCTGATGACTCACTCCATGAATATTAGGCTGCATTTGTAGAGCAATCTTCCAATTAGACATTGATTTTTCTGACGTTTTCGATCTATCAGAAGTAGCCGAGTTATCGGATTCACAATCCTCAGTAGGAAGTTGTTTACTAACATCTTTCGCTGACGTTTCAGATGATGATAATTCTTCTACTTGGTCAAAATGTCGTTGATTAGGATTGGCAGAAGTTGAAAGAGGAGATCTGCGCACTTGTTTCCAGTATTCAGAATCAGTTTTATAAGCAAAACCATCAGATTTATTGTAGGAACTTGGACTATAAAACTGATTTGGAAGATCATAGCCAGATAATTTTTTCGACAATATGTCGATTTCTCCGTCTTGTTCGTCTGAATACTCACCAGTTACTTCACTGTCACTATTTACTTCATAATATTCCTGATTTCTAGCTTTAGTATCAGTGATCCTATCTGAAGTTTGTTCTCTGTCTTCTGAATCTTCTTCATCTGAGATTTCATCATAATGAGGACAATTTGTCATACTATCCCGATGAGGAGGTGCGTAGGAAAATCTCTCTGATTCATAATATTCTGCGCTTTCTGCTTGAGCTACTAGAGCTTCAGCATACTGCACTGAGAGATATCTTTTGGGGATTTCATCAGGTTCCTCTTCGTTAATTGTCTCGTCCATTATTCCACTGTAGTCTGATTCTTCGCCATCAGAAAGCTGTTCTTCATAATGTGAATTTTGTCTATTGGTCTCCCCATCACTTTCGCAATCAATGCTCAAGTTTAATTGATCAATGTTTTCAACACTATCATCTTTGTCATAATTTTGCGAAACTCTTTTTGTCCAAACGGTGTTTGATTCTTGCAGTTCTTCCATTGCGTCCTGTCGAACCAGTGGACTTCTGATACGTTGTTCTCGGTCGCTAAAATCGTCCCGATCTTCAAAATACAGATCAAAATCAGACCCTAATTCTTTGGCAATACTGTCCAAAGAAATAGATTCTTTCATCTCATTGAGTTTCATTTTTTTCTTCCCTCCATGTTTGTGTATGGACATGAGAGCTTTTATGATATCTCTTTTGTACTCCAAGAATTCATAAGAGCTTTCATCAGGTAACACTGACGGCTCACTAACCCATCGTTTTAATGTTAAATTAGGTTTATTATTGCGATCTTCCTCAAGAGTTTCTTCTTGAATATCATCAGGAACTTCCTTATCTTCCTCAACAACTTCAGACGCGTCATCAGTCTTTGTTCCTAACTCTCTGTCTTCACTTTCTGTAACTTGAGTGTCAGGTTGAATTTCAGTATCACATTTTGAGGAAGATTCTGAGCTGTGAGATTCTTTGACATTATCAATCGTTCTACAAGATTTGATATCTTTGATAGGAGTGAAATGAGAATCAGGCGATGTTTTCAATGTAGATTGGACATTTTCACACTCCTTTTCTACTGAACTTTTGTCTTTTGTAGACTGACGAGAGAATTGACTTTTTATGCCTGAACTAGCGAATGTTTTCACATTCTGTTCTGATTCGTATTGAGGCTGCTCATCAGATTTAGAAAACTGACTGGAAATTCTAGAAGAGCCACAATAGTCTTTATCTTTGGTATCTTCAGAGACTTCTTTACTCAACTCTCCCTTCTTCAAGCATTCTTCTAGAGCTTTAATAAGACGTTCCCCGTACTTCTCAATGTCAAACTCTCTTTTCTTTTGCGACACACGGTGTTTGGACGAACGTTTTCCCCGCCGCTCGAAAGATCTTCTGAAATTCTCTTTACTAGTAGACCGTTCACTCAACTGAGATTTTATTTTCATTGGCTCTATGTAGTTACCCAATTCTATTGAATCCTCTTTTTCGTCCATATCCTGGAATTCTTCTTCAGTTTCAGGTTCAATCATTATTGTAGGGGTTTTATGCATATTAGCGGTGTCCTCATCTTCTCTCTGTGAATTCGGATCCACAGGTAACAAAATTTGCATTTCACTTACCTCATTTCTTTGAATTGGCTGGATCCCATGATATGTTAAAGCAGTTGGAATATTAATATATAATTCTGATAATGAATTCGATATTTCATTTATATCGGAAGTGCCTATTATTTTCCATCTAGGTTTTGGACCAACTTTCGGTTTTGGTTTCAAGTTTCTATCAACTGGTATGTCCTGCATGTTTTCCATCTCTGTAAATTGAGGCAATAGATGTTTGGGCGAAGGAGATTTTGATTTTTCTCTGTCATTATATGCACTCTCATCCATCAAATCAGCAGAAAAATTGGATATCAGTGACTTGGTCTCATTGAAATCTGACTTGAGACCAGCATCCTCCTCATCAGTTTGAGTACCCATAGTGCTCTTTCGAGAAGATGATCGTCTTTTCTTTTTAGCTCTACTCTCATTGGTGGCATTGGATTGTGTATCTATAAGTTGAGACACGGATCTACCAAGAGAGAACTCTTCTGGTTCTGGATGGGAAGGCTTATGTCTCCTAACCCTCTTCTCTTTCTCATAACCAGTCATATCATTCTTGATATTTTCGTACTTAGGTTTAGATTTAACTTTCGGCTGCACCGAATGGTTTTGATAGTAAGGATTATATTCTGATTCATACTCAGGGTTACGAGATGAAAGTTCTTTGGTTCTTGATGCTCTTGTCTTCTTTTGTTTTGGTTTTCTAGGGATATTTAACACTGTTGTAAGTTCTTCATCAGTAGGCACTGCATTACTCTCATAATCTACGGATTTTTGTCGTCTGAGGGCTGCTCTTGCTGCTGTAGCATTCCTGTTTCGTTCGTAGGTATCCTTCTTACTAGGTAATTTATCCCGCGATTTCTTCTCTCCAAGTGCCTCTGTTTTAATCTTATTAAGCATTTCATTGGATCTTCTGGTGATATGCTCTCTCAAAGACTGTTTTGAGCCGTTCAAAGCTTCTTGTTTATTTTTTATATGCGTTTTCATTGACTTGAACTCTCCCTTGAAGAAAGACAAAAGACGTTTCTTAGTCTTTTTAAACTTCTGTTTTGACTTGGTATCATCATTCTTACGTGAGTCAGTGCTTAAACCTGAGTGACTGGATTTATGTTTGCTCCTGAGCATGTTCAGCTCTAAAGATTTCTCGTCTTCATAGTAATGTGAGGATGTAATGGATATAGGAGTTGCCACAGATGATTTCGAGTCTTTTGACTTCGATCGGGAATATTTCCTATTACTGTCTTCCTTCTTTGCATTGGATTTACTGGCCAATTCCTTGGGTGTAGGTGGCAAAGCTCCGGTTCGATATTTTCTCAATGAGATTTCAGAGCTGGAGAGAGCGTACAGAATATCTGAATTATCACTGGTGAATTCAGGTCTGCGCTTTACTTTCTTGTTATGGTTCCGCTTTTTGTTTATCAAAGTAGGATCAGGTATTACCAATGTTACACTTTTTGAATTGTGTTCATTATTATCCAAATATTCTTTCCCGTTTGAATATAAAGAAGGAGCATTATCGCTGAATTCTATTCTTGCAGGCATGTCTCCATTCATACGCAGCTGCTGAGATTGATCCCTCAACATTTTCTCAATGAGGATGTTTCTTTCGATCGTGTCATGGACAGGATAATCGACGTTAGATAGCATTTCATCAGGATAATTACGAGAGGGGCTATATTGATTTTGTTTGCTTACACCAAATACGTTCTGACCCGACATTTCAGACATAGGTGTTACTGGTAAATTTTGCTCCATTTGCTTACTTCTTTTTACACTCTTCCTAGATTCTGTGGTTGATTTATACTTAGCATTGCCGTCATTATTTGATTCTGCTGATACTTTAGTTTTATTATTCACTAAAGAAGATTTTGGTTTTTGTTCATAGACATCATTGGTAGTATTTTTCAATGAAGATTTCCGTTCCTGGTAATCAGGGCTAGGCATTTGGATTTGATTCGAACTATTCTTGAACGTTATGGTGGCTTGCGATTTATACAATTTAGATTTCTCTTCATAATCTGATTTTGATGGACTTTTCACGTATTTGGTTCTTTTCGATTTTAGCGCACTCTGATCGTTCTTTACATCGGTTTTCCTATCGGAAGACTTTTTTCTGGTTGGTGACTTGTCTGTTGCAGCTTCTGATTGACCAGTTTTCCTTTTTATAGATTCACTCTTAGTCAGTTTGGGAACATTATCTGATTTCTTGGTAGCTTTTGGTTTTACAGTTGGATTTAGCTCTTTTTCAGAATGATGTGCTTTTTCTAGCTCTACTTTATTTTGCTCCAAGATGTAGTCCAGTGCCACAGCGTTCCTATTCCTAGGTACATCGAAATCGTAATGTGAAGTATCGGGGTATTTTAGCTGTTCTTTATACTCTCTTTTAAAGTTATTAAAGTCCGATCGCTTAGATTGAGTTTTTGATAGTTTTTTATTTCTGGCTGGTTCCTGTTTATAATTTACTCTTTTTGTTCGATTAAAGTCATCATCTTCCTCATCTTCTTCTGTCTCTCCATCTGATTCATCCTCTTCTTCGTCAGCTAAATCATCAACATCATCGTTATTTCCTCTCCGTCCTCTATTCCAATTATTATCTCTATTATCTCTTCCACCATTTCCAGCACCTCCCGCTCCTCCTCCGTAACTGTACTCACTCCTCTCCCTCCTGCTCTGACCACCTCTTCCAGTTTCCCTATTACTTCTTTCGTTGTACCTCTGCTTGTTACTGGAAGAACCTTCTTTGCTCTCATCATCCCCATCCACTCCACTTTCATTCTCATACGCCTTGGCTCCTCCACTTCTCAATCTATAATAACTGTAGTTATTGAATGAATAGCTAAATGGAATATCCTCCTTCAATATCCTCTCATCTAAGGAACAGTCAGCAGAATAGTCATCATTGGAATGATATCCAGAGTCATCATCTGAAGAGTACTGTTCTTTCTCAGCACTCGTTTCGTAGTTCTCCACCAGTTCGTTCTCCGAATTTGTCTGAATGTATTCTCTAGCTAATACGAGCATTTTCAGATAGTTTATGATCAGTATCTTTAGAAGATGCCTGTCATTCGAAGAAGAATACTTGCTTTCAATTCTTGGCAGAACTGTTTGAAGAGACATGTAATTGATCATCACAGCAATGAACTTACTACAACTAACTTTTCTAACCGAATATCGCATTCAAAAATAGCTGTGCAACTAGATAAGCCTATCTTTATGTATAAAAATACTGATTTATTTCCAAAATACTGGAAGTTAGCTACTAGGAAGATATTTGACTCTTCATCCAGTTACCTACTCTATGAATCTCACCTTCCAGCAACGCCTTAGAGAGGGCTGGAGCTAACAGTTTATGCAGAGTCTGTTGTTCGATGGAGTAGTCTGGACTTCTTGTTCGATCTAGCAGTCTCTCTTGACTCTTAAGTGGTACACAGGATCCGGAGATGCAGCCAACACCAGTAGAAGCATCCTGAGTCTTCACTCCGGACGGACCTAACGAGACATCGTGTGTCGTAACGTGGTGGTAAGTTGATGGTCCAGAAGCAGCATCTTGAGTTCTGTGGGAGAATATCTCCTTGTCTCGAGATCTGATGATTTCCCTCACGTTCTCCAGCTGTTTGGCAGACAAGTTGCTCAACTGAGCCTCTAGAGGTTGTTTGGGCAGTTCAGGTGTGTTGGAGAACGTTGTGGATTGACTGAAACAAGACAAAGTAACATTAGAAGTTAACTGAGCCTCACTTAAACAGGTTTACAGAGTTCGGAAAGTGATTTGGTCAATCAGAAATGAGTCATGATTGATGTTAATGCCCCACTTTTCGAGAACTGTGTCTGTTATAAAAATATTCATTGGATAGTACAGGAAAAAGTATAATCCTTCTCACCTCATTCCTCTCTGAAAACTGACGTGCTTCTGGTGACATTGTCTGTCGTCTAAAGCATCACTGGAAACAGACGTGACTCTCATCACCATCTCAGGAGTATTTGGCTGCGTCAGGGAAGACCTCTTATTTTCATAATCTGTAAAATACAAGAAAACGACTCAATTACCGTATTCTGGATGATTATTCCAATCAGAATGACTTCATTGAAATTGAAGTGGTTACTTTGTTGGTTGTTCAAGTAGTCAATGGAGTGAGAGCTTTCTATTCTTGCGCTGGATATACGCGCATTGCCGTTAAGAGATGTTTCTTCCGTTTTGTCGATGACCAAAGAGGGTACGGACGGTGCCGCGCTTGTTGAAGACACGTGGAAGCTTCCGCCTCTGTTATTCTGAAAAAAGTAAAGAGAGAAAGATAAGTAACATGGTCATCTCGACTGCTATTTGATATCAGAAATAACTCCTTAGTGTTTAATTTATATTACTAATTACCGAAAGAATTAATAATTAATAATTTTACTAAGTTTCAGAAACTAGTATCCACTCAATGAATGATCGTATATTAATAAATATAAGAATATTTCTATTTTCTTATAATATAAGAATATTTCTATTTTCTTATAATATAAGAATATTTCTATTTTCTTATAATATAAGAATATTTCTATTTTCTTATAATATAAGAATATTTCTATTTTCTTATAATATAAGAATATTTATATTTTCTTATAATATAAGAATATTTATATTTTCTTTTAATATAAGAATATTTATATTAATAAATATAAGAATATTTATATTTTCTTATAATATAAGAATATTTATATTAATAAATATAAGAATATATAAGCCTTCATTGTGTATAGCTAGTAATGCTCAATGAAAATTTTCTATCTGGTAATACGCAAAGAAAAATAAGCACCTGAAAAATTGGTTTATTTCCCTGCTAACGAGACATAATTATTATCAATATTATAATTACTGGAGCATGCGGAGGAATACTATTATTCATGATTTTAATGGTTTTTTTTGATGAAGAAAATTAGCTAGGGTAAGTTCTGAGATATCAGACGGTTCCACATTTCCAGTCATGTAACAAAAAATATATTATAATATTATTACTTAAATTTTATTTCAATTGGTATCCAAGATACCTTCAATTAATGTATCGTGGATACCAACTAAAATAACGAGTTAGAAAATTATTATTATATATTTATATGATCCGTGTCCGAAAATGCAGATAAAAGAACTTGGAACTTACCCTAGTTTGATGATATCAGGCTTGAGGAGAATACAAATTTTCATTAGTTTCTCCTGGATACCCTAGTTAACATTTAGACATCACTAGTTTACGGTAGGAGTTTACGTAGTTTCACCCTAGTTTATGTTAGGAGTTTACGTAGTTTCACCCTAGTTTACGGTAGGAGTTTCCGTAGTTTCACCCTAGTTTACATCAAGAGTTTACGTAGTTTCACACTAGTTAACGTCAGGGGTTTGCGTAGTTTCACCCTAGTTTACGGTAGGAGTTTACGTAGTTTCACCCTAGTTTACATCAAGAGTTTACGTAGTTTCACACTAGTTAACGTCAGGGGTTTACGTAGTTTCACCCTAGTTTACGGTAAGAGTTTACGTAGTTTCACCCTAGTTTACGGTAGGAGTTTACGTAGTTTCACCCTAGTTCACGGTAGGAGTTTTCGTAGTTTCACCCTAGTTTACGGTAGGAGTTAACGTAGTTTCACACTAGTTAACGGCAGGGGTTTACGTAGTTTCACCCTAGTTTACGGTAGGAGTTTACGTAGTTTCACCCTAGTTTACGTTAGGAGTTAACGTAGTTTCACCCTAGTTAACGTCAGGGGTTTACGTAGTTTCACCCTAGTTTACGGTAAGAGTTTACGTAGTTTCACCCTAGTTTACGTAGTTCTACCCTAAATAATTGTAGCACATGAGTCTCTTTCTCACTCACCAGATTGCTGTCAAAGGATGCCAGTCTCCTGGGGTCGGTGTAGCAGATGGTGTTCGGTCTCCTCCTTGTGAAGGGTTCGTCGTAACTTCTTTTGGAAGAGGAGGCGCCGGTTTCGGACACTGAGGAGTAGATGTTCTCATCTGATGGAACTCTGCTTCGTAAGCAGGCTGGCATCAGAGACCGTCTTTTGCTGCTACTCTGCTGAAGAATTAACAAGAAAATTAAATTGGAGGCAATTAGAATTGAAAATTTTATAAAATTGAATTTTTTCATAGAATTAATTTTTTTTTCATAAAACTAAAATTTTCCATAAAATTTCGTCTCTGTAAACAATTACAAATTAGGGATGAATTCTTACGGTGAAAAACATTCTTACAAACTCTATTTACTGTCAATTACAAGAAGTTATATTGTAAATAGCAATTGCAAGTGTTTATATAGTCTTAATGCTTAAAATATACAGGGTATCCCGAAAAAAGTGGGACCCAAATTGAAATTAGCCTTATTTCACCAATCAGTTCAGGTACACGTTTCTTTTTTATATCATTTTTTTGTCGAACCTTTCTCCACTCACTGTTAAATTTTTAGCAAGTTTTATTCCTTTTTGTACCTATTATATGATAGGTAATGAAAATAGTTTTGTGGAAATGGTCAATTGAAATTCAAACATTGAAAATCTATATAAAACAATAACTACATTATTAAACCAGATTTATTTGTTCATATGTTTTCTAATCATTACTTATATAATTTTGTGTTACGAGAGGTCGCTTCATAACATTTTTAGAGTGTGTTGATTGGTAGACTAAATCGTCGAAACTAAGTTTCTTGAAAAAATCAGTACAAAGATTCTACTCGGTAGTGGCTAAAATAATAGTTTGTTCCCTAACGGTGTTTGCAGTCCATATGTTTAATATTTGGCTAAAGTTAAAATATGGGTGGAGCTACATTGCCCTTCTAATTATTGTACTATTCTGCGTTATTGATAGTATCATACCCACCTTATTATTGATTGTTTGATTTATTTGGTATTACCTTTACGGTTTACCTCTTGAAATCTGAATTACTGTCATTGGACTAAATGCAAATTAGTACATTGTGTACGCGATCACTGTGAACTAAATTCTAATAATTTTCTATTTTAGAATCCTAAAACTTCTCGGTGCTATCATTTTGCCGTATTTTGAGTTCTATACTCTGAGTCTTGTCTCTACTAATTATCGTAGAGTTGTGTAAAATTTAGTGTGGTGTAAGTTCCCCTTGAGTATGAGTAGGAAATTTGTGTAATAACTGAGCCTCTTCCTTTGTGTAACTAATTAAATAATATTTCATTCTCAACTAAAGAGTTGCTGCCTTTGATATTTCCATTTTATTTACCATTTCTTATTAAAATTAATCTTGAGCGTAGTGAAAGCTAATCTAAAGTAATTTAATTGTAACTAATCTAAAATTAATGTCATAACCATTAGAAAAATTAAACAATACAAATGATATAATATTCTACTTGGGATGAACTCTTACAGTGAAAAACATTCATACAATATCATGTACTCACTAGATACACTCTGTAGATACACTCTGTAGATACACTCTGTAGATACACTCAGTAGATACACTCAGTAGATACACTCTGTAGATACACTCTGTAGATACACTCTGTAGATACACTCTGTAGATACACTCAGTAGATACACTCAGTAGATACACTCTGTAGATACACTCTGTAGATACACTCTGTAGATATACTCTGTAGATACACTCTGTAGATACACTCTGTAGATACACTCAGTAGATACACTCTGTAGATACACTCTGTAGATACACTCTGTAGATACACTCTGTAGATACACTCAGTAGATACACTCTGTAGATACACTCTGTAGATACACTCTGTAGATACACTCTGTAGATACACTCTGTAGATACACTCTGTAGATACACTCTCTAGATACACTCTGTAGATACACTCTGTAGATACACTCTGTAGATACACTCTGTAGATACACTCTGTAGATACACTCTCTAGATACACTCTCTAGATACACTCTGTAGATACACTCTGTAGATACACTCTGTAGATACACTCAGTAGATACACTCTAGATACACTGTAGATACACTCATTGTCCCAGTGTAGCTTCAGTAGGTCACCAATTGAATAAAAACAAAGGAGTTGATAGTCGACCTTTCACGTTAATTAGTGTGGAACAGACAATGTAAACTGTTAGAGTGATGTGGTTCATTGTCTGTTATTTGGTTGTTATGGTTGATTGTCCTGTTACTTGGTTGTTATGGTTGATTGTCCTGTCATTTGGTTGTTATGGTTGATTGTCCTGTTACTTGGATGTTATGGTTGATTGTCCTGTTATTTGGTAGATTGTCCTGTTACTTGGTTGATTGTCCTGTTACTTGGTTGATTGTCCTGTTACTGGTTTATTGACCTGTTACTGGTTTATTGTCCTGTTACTTGGTTGATTGTCCTGTTACTTGGTTGATTGTCCTGTTACTGGTTTATTGTCCTGTTACTTGGTTGATTGTCCTGTTACTTGGTTGATTGTCCTGTTACTGGTTTATTGTCCTGTTACTTGGTTGATTGTCCTGTTACTTGGTTGATTGTCCTGTTACTGGTTGATTGTCCTGTTACTGGTTGATTGTCCTGTTACTTGGTTGATTGTCCTGTTACTTGGTTGATTGTCCTGTTACTTGGTTG
This sequence comes from Caprella mutica, assembly GCA_947561585.1. NCBI lineage: Eukaryota > Metazoa > Arthropoda > Malacostraca > Amphipoda > Caprellidae > Caprella > Caprella mutica. The sequence continues at coordinate 44,735 of CANNZV010002320.1, read as the reverse complement.
ATTGTCCTGTTACTTGGTTGATTGTCCTGTTACTTGGTTTATTATCCTGTTACTGGTTGATTGTCCTGTTACTGGTTTATTGTCCTGTTACTGGTTGATTGTCCTGTTACTGGTTTATTGTCCTGTTACTGGTTGATTGTCCTGTTACTTGGTTGATTGTCCTGTTACTTGGTTGATTGTCCTGTTACTTGGTTGATTGTCCTGTTACTTGGTTGATTGTCCTGTTACTGGTTTATTGTCCTGTTACTGGTTGATTGTCCTGTTACTTGGTTGATTGTCCTGTTACTTGGTTGATTGTCCTGTTACTTGGTTGATTGTCCTGTTACTTGGTTGATTGTCCTGTTACTTGGTTGATTGTCCTGTTACTGGTTGATTGTCCTGTTACTGGTTTATTGTCCTGTTACTGGTTTATTGTCCTGTTACTGGTTTATTGTCCTGTTACTGGTTGATTGTCCTGTTACTGGTTTATTGTCCTGTTACTGGTTGATTGTCCTGTTACTGGTTTATTGTCCTGTTACTGGTTTATTGTCCTGTTACTGGTTTATTGTCCTGTTACTGGTTGATTGTCCTGTTACTGGTTGATTGTCCTGTTACTGGTTTATTGTCCTGTTACTGGTTGATTGTCCTGTTACTGGTTTATTGTCCTGTTACTGGTTGATTGTCCTGTTACTGGTTTATTGTCCTGTTACTGGTTGATTGTCCTGTTACTGGTTTATTGTCCTGTTACTGGTTTATTGTCCTGTTACTGGTTTATTGTCCTGTTACTGGTTGATTGTCCTGTTACTGGTTGATTGTCCTGTTACTGGTTTATTGTCCTGTTACTGGTTGATTGTCCTGTTACTGGTTGATTGTCCTGTTACTGGTTTATTGTCCTGTTACTGGTTTATTGTCCTGTTACTGGTTGATTGTCCTGTTACTGGTTTATTGTCCTGTTACTGGTTTATTGTCCTGTTACTTGGTTTATTGTCCTGTTACTGGTTTATTGTCCTGTTACTGGTTTATTGTCCTGTTACTGGTTTATTGTCCTGTTACTGGTTTATTGTCCTGTTACTTGGTTTATTGTCCTGTTACTGGTTTATTGTCCTGTTACTGGTTTATTGTCCTGTTACTGGTTGATTGTCCTGTTACTGGTTTATTGTCCTGTTACTGGTTGATTGTCCTGTTACTGGTTTATTGTCCTGTTACTGGTTTATTGTCCTGTTACTTGGTTTATTGTCCTGTTACTGGTTTATTGTCCTGTTACTGGTTTATTGTCCTGTTACTGGTTTATTGTCCTGTTACTGGTTGATTGTCCTGTTACTGGTTTATTGTCCTGTTACTGGTTTATTGTCCTGTTACTTGGTTTATTGTCCTGTTACTGGTTTATTGTCCTGTTACTGGTTTATTGTCCTGTTACTGGTTTATTGTCCTGTTACTGGTTTATTGTCCTGTTACTTGGTTGTTACGCATTTCCAATAAACATTTCGTTCAGATATTTAAAATGAAATTATAAAACAGAATTCAATACATTTTTATCAATCAATACAAAGTAGTTTGATATAATTTAATTAATTATAAAGATCTTTAATGGCGTCCCATCTTCATGCATATATTATATGGAATCTATTTAGACAATTTTCATACCACTTATTCATGTTGCTCATTTTAATTTGTAATTTTCATAACTTTTCCAGTTCACTTGGCAACTTAATTTGATTTCTGTTTCATTATTTAAAATTGGTGGCACAGTAAACGCAGGCCCATCTTACCTGCTAATTTAATTGTTTTTCTATAATGGTAGCATTGTAATTGTAATCCCGCAGTATTCCCTAAATTTTCCCTACCTCGAACCTTGCTCATATTTAAACTATATCTAGTAAGTTGGTGATGCTCTATTCCTTCTTTGTGTGATTAATGTTTATTAATTTCTATAGAGAACCCGTTATTTTTAACGGGAAATTACACTAGAGACATATAATATTCAATTGGAAGTAGGTTGACTCCACTGTGTACCGAAATCTAGATTTAGGGAATTCAGGGTCGTGACGTCACATGAAGATGTTGCCGTATATTTGGTTATATTTTAATTGTTTTAGACTATGTACGTTGATATCATTTTGGTGTACCCGTCACATTGAGGTTGGAAAAGAATATAAACTTGAACAAGACTCTTGTTTAATTTCTGCTGCTATAATCTTTCTAGTTAATTTATCATAATGTATAATAAAGTCCTAATGGAATAAAGGTATACAGCAACTTGTGTTAAATAAAAATGGACATTGCGGCAAAACCTCGAAGAGAGAATAACCTCCTGGTAAATAAGTATAACTGAATATAGACAGGCTAAGTTACGAGTAATCGAACAGTTTCACAATTACGAACATGTAAGAAAAAGTAAATAATAAATTGTTATGTAATATATAACTTTTATTATATACCTTTTCCATATATGATCGTAAATGTGTAACTGACCGATAACTCGTAACTTAGCCTACTTGATATTGACTCTTAGTACCTCTCTTAAATGTGAGTAAGAGGTGCAAATGGCAAGAGTTTAAAGATGACTCTTAAAAGACTCCTCTTATTAAGAGTCAACTGCTCCCTGGGGAGAGTACGCACTTTATTATTCACTGGAGAAAATAAGATGGAGGAGAAAATGAGGTAAGATGAACGGGGAAATTTATATTTGAAATGCTAAGTTTATGAGATTTCTTAATTTATATTTAAAATATTAATTTTAAGAGATTTCTCAGCTCTTATGTAGTTTAATTTTAAATTATGATCATATGATAATTTTGGTCTTGTTAATATTGTTTTTAATATCGATACAGTTTCGTCCAATTTACATTTTACGTATATTATTTCTATATTTTAAAACCGATAGCCCCAATATACAATATACCTTTTACTTATATAATTTGTATATTTTAATACAGATAGCCCAATATACAATATATAATTTATTTATCTTATTTCTATATTTTAATATTTTCCAAGGATCCAATAAAGCAACTAATGGAAGATCTTAATATTAAATTCGAAAATCTTTCGAGTGTTCTGATAGCATTTCCATTGATTGATCGAATGAAATGTTTGAAGTTTCTGCAAAGTAATACACACACAAAATACTGATTTAAATCTATCGCTTGAAACACAACTAAGACTTACTTAAAAGTGAACATTTAATGAACTAAAATTAAGGAAATACATTAAATTCATGCTAAATTATTACGTCATTATAGGTCAAAGAATTTGTTTCTTTTCAGAATGGAGTAAAACTTGTATCACATATTTGCTACACTTGGAACTGAAGGCTAAGTTCCGAGTTATCGGACAGTTTCACATTTTCGATCCGATACATTTTTTTACTTGGTATCCATGATACCCGGCACTTCAGGAACCATGAAAACCAAATAAAATTACAAATGATTTAAAAAATTCTCGTATGGTCGAAAATGAGGATCCCGTTCGATAATTCAGAAAGTATTATTTAAAGTATTATTAAGTAAAGAATTAAAGCATTAAAAATGAAGTATAATAAACTAATAAAATATTTAAAGGTTTTATTTATTTCCCCATCCGTACCTGTGGACTGGGTGCGACCAAACACCCAAAGAGGGGCTTCTTCTTGCCCTCCAGTGCCCGTGCCTCCTTGTCGTTGATGCAGTACTGCTCCCGTATGTCTTGCCGAGAGTACATCGGGGTACCTGTGAGAAGAAGACATTAAAGCCCCCGCACACGAGCGTCTTTTTGACGCTGTGTCTTTTTCTCACGTCCAGAAATATTCTTTTTTGAGCTCTTTTAACCTGCGTCAAAAAGACGCACGTACGTGTGCCCACAAACCATAGAGTTAATGATGTTTTAGGGTCGTACGTCAATTGACGTACGTCAAAAGACGCTCGTGTGCAGGGGCCAATAGATTTAAAAGATTAATTTTATCAGAGGTTATTTAAACTCGACATTCGAGGTTTTTTCAGGTTTCAAGTTTTCTGAGAAAGATTTCTATTCATCATCAGGACAGGAGGGAAAAACCTGAACCTGACAATGAATTTTATGACCAATGGTTGTATGTTGGATACCGTCTTTCTAATTCGGCTATCTATCCTATAGTTTATTAATATTAATTAATCTATTAAATATTGAAATATGAAACCAAAAATGTGATAAATGATTTCGAATGGAGATTTCTTTCTATTCGAAACCTAGATAAAAAAATAGGTATAAAATACAGCACTCAGACACCTATTTAGACTCGCAGTACTCGGAACATCTGTGATAAAGAAGGAAGGTCTATCAGTGATTACTAAATGTCAGATTGGTTGGAGCCACTGTACGAGTACTGTGAGTGTCTGCTACCTTATAAATAAATTGTGTAGGTTGATAGATAAGAGAATAAAATTATTGTACAAATAATATTGTCTATTAACATTTATAGAAGCACATTATTATAAACTTGATGTATTTATTAACCGATTAGATTGGCTATTTATAATAAAGAAAAGAAAATGAAGAAATTAAAGTAAATTTGTTATATCAAGTTTCACATTTACTCTTCATTTCCCTCCCATTTACTCTTCATTTCCCTCCCATTGTGTCTGTAGTACATTACTGCCCTCGCTTTAGCTCTTCATTTCCCTATTTGTCTCAGCAGTACATTACTGCCCTCGCTTTAGCTCTTCATTTCCCTCCCATTTACTCTTCATTTCCCTATTTGTCTCAGCAGTACATTACTGCCCTCGCTTTAGCTCTTCATTTCCCTATTTGTCTCAGCAGTACATTACTGACCTCGCTTTAGCTCTTCATTTCCCTCCCATTTACTCTTCATTTCCCTATTTGTCTCGGCAGTACATTACTGCCCTCGCTTTAGCTCTTCATTTCCCTCTTTGTCTCAGCAGTACATTACTGCCATCGCTGTAATCTAGGTCGTAAATGCTTGCCCTGAAATTGCTACATTCAACTTTCTTTCTCTATTGAAGAAATTGTTCTCAATTTGTTGGTATAGAGCAAGTTACGAATTATCGGTCAGTTTCACATCTTCGGTCATATAAGAAAAAACGATATAGTAATAATTATTTAATTTTCCATGAATAAAAATTAAAAATAAGTATTAATTAATTGTTATTATATCATTTTTTTTCTTATATGTACAAATCAGCTAATTGCGCAGAACATATACAGGGTGACCCACAAAAGAGTGTACCCAAGTTTGAATCAATATAAATATTGTACACGTACAATCTTAAGCAATGACAGTGGTAAAATGGATACATGAAAAAATCTAATTTTTAAATTTACTTCAACTCATTTTTTAACTACTCATAAATACGATATTTATATTAAATTATTCTAAGTTGGATGCATTTTTTTGTGGGTCACCCTGCATATCAAATACCAATGTATTCACTGGGTCTATATGTAGTTCCTCACCATGTTTGTTCCGTGCCATCCCCAGGGGGAGAGAGTCCCCATGCTTCCTCCTGCTGGACATCACCACTCCGTCTGTTGCCTCTGAGTCAGAGTCATACGTTATCACATCGGGGTAGAGACTCTGCAGAGAGGGAAAGAGAGTCAGAGTGAGTCAAACTATTATCCACACTCTTAACATAAATGGTAGTTATGTAGTTTGTTTTATCCGCTGGTTTATTGTACTGCACACTTCATAATTGTTTTATGATGTGGGAGAGGAATTCGAAGGGCGCTCCCCCCCCCCTATACATCTAACTGATAAGTTATAATAATATATCATAATATATGATAAAACATATTACCAGTTATATTATGAAAATAATATTTAATATATAATAACATATAAAGTTTATTTATACGTCAGACCAAATTTTCCGAGATCGAAAAGTTCGAAACCAAATTTTGCGCTCAAATATCATGATAAATAAATGTCAAAATTACTAATGTTACGTTACATTTTATTACGGTTAATAATGTTATACGCTTTTAATAAATACACTACACATTTTAGTAATCATAATTTCAACTTTTTCTATTATTGTTCTTCAATAACATCATTATAAAATAAAACCGAATTTTCAGAGACAGAATTTTCCTAGAACCATCGTGATACCACTTAAAATAACGAGTTAAAATGTCAAATAATAAAAAAAAAATTTATATGATCGAAATACCCTTCAAATGATAGCCACAATTTTTCGACATAAAAATGTTCTTTTTGCGATTTCAAGCAAAGCCTTCGTGAGGATTTCAAGCAAAAGTCGAGCTAGTTCGAAAAAAATATTCAAAGCAGAGGCTTTACTTCAATAATCCCAGGATTTTGGTTTTGCAAACCTTAAAATTCTGTCAATATTCATTTCTTGATAGCAAAATGTGCTTCACCTGAAAATAAAACAAGTTCTGAATGAATAATTCGTTTTTACTAAGGCGAAGAAATGCCTTTGCGTAATCCTAACCGTCAAATGAACATTTATTTATGTATTCTTTCAACTAAAACTTACTTCATCACTTTAGGTTTACTAGTTTAAATTCCATTAGCAAATGAAAGATGTTTGTGGATTACATGATCGAAAATGTGGAACTGTTCGATAACTCAGTAGTTACCCCAGTGTTTTTTATTCGCCTGCTGTACGTTAGGCAGACATGAAATGCTGCTCTTTCTGGTACATCATCCTTAACAGTGTGAAATATTTACCATCTCTCTGCTACCTCAACTACATCAAACACCTACATTAGAATGAGACGTCAATTACGATGAGACGTACATTAAGATGAGACGTCAATTATAATGAGACGTCAATTAAGATGAGACGTCAATTACGATGAGACGCCAATTATGAAGAGACGTCAATTATGAAGAGACGTACATTAAGATGAGACGTCAATTATAATGAGACGTCAATTAAGATGAGACGTCAATTACGATGAGACGTCAATTATGAAGAGACGTCAATTATGAAGAGACGTCAATTAAGATGAGACGTCAAATAAGATGAGACGTCAATTAAGATGAGACGTCAATTACGATGAGACGTCAATTAAGAAGAGACGTCAATTATGAAGAGACGTCAAATAAGATGAGACGTCATTTAAGATGAGACGTCAATTAAGAAAAGACGTCAATTATGAAGAGACGTCAAATAAGATGAGACGTCATTTAAGATGAGACGTCAATTAAGAAGAGACGTCAATTACAAAGAGACGTCATACAATGTGACGTCAATCAAGAAGAGACGTCAATTAAGAAGAGACGTCACTTAAGAAGAGACGTCAATTAAGAAGAGACGTCAATTACAATGAGACGTCATACAATGAGACGTCAATTATGAATAGACGTCAAATTTGAAGAGACGTCAATTAAGAAGAGACGTCAATTACAATGAGACGTCAATTATGATGAGACGTCAATTTAATCTATCGCCTGAACATAAGTAACGTCCAAACTTACGTAACGTCTAAATTGAATAGAGACGTCAATTCGCTCTACGTCAATTCGTTCTAACGTCAAATAACTCTAACGTCTAAACTTACGAAAAAAAAAAAAAAGTTATACGAAACACATCATCAGAGGAGGTATCGCTATCAGGGTAAGTTCCGAGTTATCGGACAGTTCCACATTTTCGATCATGTCAGATTTTTTTTTATTGTTTAACTTTTATAATATACATATTTCTTCTCACATGATCGAAAACATGGAACTGTCCGTTAACTCGGAATTTACCCTTAGTTTATTTTATTTAGTGTAGAAATTAATTCTACTTCGATCAAGAAAATTTATAGTACATTACTTTAAAAAAATAAAAAATAATTTTAAATATATAATTATCCTTTCTGTTATTTATTTATTTATTAAGTGTATATTAATATTAAGTCAAAGCGGAACTTGATAATCTTCACTCTTTGCGGAACAATTCCACTTGAAACTTAAGATACACTCATAATAAATTGGATTCGTCCTTTTTTCTCTAAAGTTTAATTATGAACCAAAAACTATTAAAGTTAATTAAAGTTTATTATTCACATGTGTGTAAAAATAACACACAAAATGTCTTCTAACATTTGCGGATATTCTCTTCAGTATAAATAATGAGATCCTTTTCAAGAATAGGCCAACAAATCCTATGTCATAAAAGTTCTAAGGCGCTGCAATAAGTTTCCGAGTTTCATTTAAATTCCCTCATCAATTATGACGACCTATCACTGCTACAATAAATCATACAAACTTCGGCCTAAAGAACCACCAAATGTTTCTAATTTCAAGTTGGTGAACGAACAATATGATTAACATCGTCAGAATCCGGCCATATGAGTCCCCCCATACGTAATTATTTATCGGAATTCCGCAGACTGAAAACATGATCCGAGATGAGGATTTCGAAATGTAAAAGTCTGGTCGAAAAGTGAATAATGTTAGGAGATATTGGAGGAGAAGTTTGAACAGTTTCGTCCTTATTGAGTTTCATCAGGACTTTCTAAAGGATCCCGATAAATGTGCGCTAAAATTCTTCGTTGCTTCCGATGGGTTTAGATGAAATCTACACACGCGAAAGTATTGTTCTGCATCATTTTTATATCTGCTAAAAAGAAGCTGAAGTGAATGGGAGAACTTAGGATGAGACAGTTTATTTAAGAATAACGATACAGTAGGTTGTAGAAACTAGGATTCATGTAATAAAAATAGTGTACATATGAGTGTGGAAAAAATGAAAAATAAACTAGGTAGTGAAGCAGCTGAGTATGGGACAAACTAGGTAGCAATATAGTTCATGTCCTATGTCTTTGTTCAATTTGTTCATGGTAGATGCGTGTCATGCTCTAGAAAAGACTTAGGGTCATTGTTTTTTAGAGGATTGCATTCCATCACGCAACATACAAAGGAGATCTAAATTCCTTATAAGTTGTATCGGATGATATTTCCTTCATGAGACCTTCAGATAAAGAGAGGCTTACACGATTTATTTCCTCTGTAAAACTTGAAGAGAGATAAAAAGTTCTTTAGAGATGTGTCTCTGATGAATAAGATAAATAAGTACTTAAGGAGCTTACTCATCATTAGCAAAAAGCGATGAGAAACAAATCGATAAAAAATATTTTGTTTTCATTTTGATTGTACTTGTGGGTTTTATAATTTTTTTTATTAAAGAGCAATAATAGAAAAAGTTGAAATTACGAATACTGAAACGTGTAGTGTATTTATTTAAAGCAGATAACTTCATTAACTGTTGTAAAATGATACGTAACATTAGTAATTGTGACATGTTTTGACATTCATTTAACATGAGACTTAGCGGAGAATTCGGTCACGGTATATTCGGTCTCGGATATTATCAGTTGCCGCTTCCAACCTCATTGCCAGATCATGAAGTGTGTAATGCAAAAGTACAAAAAAACTAGCGGATACAACAAAACTACATAGAGGAAATTTAAGTTGAGGGGCGCCATTCAACGTTCCGAGACCGAATTTTCCAGACCGTAATTTCCGTGACTGAAATATCCGGCCATCGTATTTGAGATAAACATCTTTTAGTTGTTGATAATTTTTGCGCAGTGAAGAGTTAAAACAACCATCATTTGTTGTTAATAAAGTGCGCAGTGAAGGGTTAAAACAACCATCATTTTTTGTTAATAAAGTGCGCAGTAAGGAGTTAAAACAACCAACATTTATTGTTAATAATGTGCACAGTGAAGGGTTAAAACAACCACCATTTGTTGTTATTAATGCACACAGTGAAGGGTTAAAACAACCACCATTATTTGTTGATAATTTGTGCAGTGAAGAGTTAAAACAACCATCATTTGTTGTTAATAAAGCATACAGTGAAGAGTTTGAACAACCACCATTTGTTGTTAATAATGTGCGGTTAAAACAACCACCATTTGTTGTTAATAATGTGCGGTTAAAACAACCACCATTTGTTGTTAATAATGTGCGGTTAAAACAACCACCATTTGTTGTTAATAATGCACACAGTGAAGGGTTAAAACAACCACCATTTGTTGTTAATAATGTGCGGTTAAAACAACCACCATTTGTTGTTAATAATGTGCGGTTAAAACAACCACCATTTGTTGTTAATAATGTGCGGTTGAAACAACCACCATTTGTTGTTAATAATGCACACAGTGAAGGGTTAAAACAACCACCATTTGTTGCTAATGAATGCAATAAACATCCTAAGTTTTCTAAGCCAGTGACAGCATACTAATTAGTAACTACAAACCAAGGTATTTATTTCCACAGCGACACACTAAATAATATTCGGTGACAACATTCTGAAATTCTCTTGATCAATTAGTGGAGAATTTTACATACTATTTCAAAACTAATAGGGTAAGCTCCCAGTTATCGGGCAGTTCCATATTTTCGATCATACAAGATAAAATTCATTAAACTTTTATTTTAATTGGTATCTATGATACCTGCAGTAAGCTATACTGTTAAATTATAAATACTAGTACAGTACCTGTTATTGAATTTATATTATATTCGAATGCAAGAATGTATTATGGTTGAACATATTCTGATTAAACAAAAAAATTGTCTCAAAAAAAAAAAAAAAATTTTTTTTAAATAATTAGTGTTAATATTATTGTAGCCTGTAGTCATGATACTGCCACAAATAATTTGTTTCTCCTTTTAATGTGTGTTTCTCAAGTGGTGAGTCAGTGGCCAAAATAATATCGCGTCTTGCGGGACGCTAAAATCCTTATTTTTGGGTCACGTGACTGACAATCTAGCGTCAGTTTAATGGAGAAATGATATAACTGAATCAAAATAAGGTTTTACACCGTCTTCCTTAGCGTCCTGCAATCGCTGCAACACTTCCTCTCTCTAGAGTAGTTTATCATAACTCTATGGTATTTCTTAATAAAAGTGTGACACACAGACAGACGGATGGGTCTCATATTATAGGATATATTTCATATATAACCCATAATATTCAACAGTACAATAATTCGGAACTTTCACTAACGGCATGTTAAAATATTGTTAGACAATATTTTAACATAGTAATTAATATATATATATAATTTTTTTCTTTTAATGGATCAGTATTTTCTTTTTATACCAATTTTCTTTTCTTTTATCTTTTTTACTATAATTACAAATTAATTAGACTGTTACTGTTAATGACATGAAATAAGATGGGCACAACAAAAAATTTAACATTACTATTTTAAGCTCTGTCTATTATTTAGAGGTAATAATTAGATGTATTAGAAACTTAGAGGTAGTAGCTATTTAGATAATTACCTTAAGGTTAGTGCTGCCATTGGAGTACCCACGGGAGCCGGGTAAGCTGATGGAGCCACTCACGGAGCCTGCGTGGAGAAAAAAAAGCCATGGATTAGTATTCACCAGAGTTTTCATGATTTGAAACCTATGAATTTAACGTAATGAACTTATCACCAATGAAACATGTTTTTGTATTTTATCATGTCTTTTATTGAAGAACTACGTATAAAATGTATTTGAAATTTTATTCAATGGTAGCTGTGATACTTATTTTATTAGATAAAAGAAAAATTGCATCCGCATTAATATTTTATTAATTTTTTAACACTAGAAAGTAATTCAAATACTGAAAGTGAAAACCGTAGACTTTTTCCTTTTATTTTCTCATTCAAACTAATTTTATGGTAACTTAAGATCGATTATTTTCAAATTGAACAAATATATAAAAATTGTGCACCTATATTCATATAATATTTCAAAGTATAGACTTTGCAGTGAATAGTTTTTCAAATCTTTTTATGATGAAAGAAACATTAATAAATATATGAATAATTATGCCAAATTTACCTACGCAACTAATTGTCAACTAAAAAGTTAAAATTGTCATTCATTTTTGACTAATGGTGCAATGTACAGAAAAAGGATAACACGATATTAATTTATAAAGCTGGTAAATCAAGTATCCTTTTAATTAATATCCTATAACTTACATACTCTGATACAAATCTTAGCAGTTTATATTATTTGTGCAGAAAATAATGCACAATATAAAATACTTTAAATAATTACTAGTACAGTACCTGTTGTTCATTCATTGAAAAATCAATTAATATAATGGTTTAGGATTATAATTAAATGCATACAAAATATATATACATACATTTAACAAACATATTTTCTTAACTGAAAAAAGTAAAAATTATGATTTTTTTAATTATTGATATTATTGTGACCCGTATCAATGATACTGCTGCATATTATTAGTTTTTCCTTTTAATTTGTGTTTCTTTTATTTGACACCAACTTTATGAGGCGCTGTTGATGGAATGACTGTTTTACCCATTATGTGACGGACAGACAGCCAGACTGACATGACTCAGTAGAAAAAATTCGTAGCTAAAAAATGAAAATAATTTTCCTTTATAATTTGAGTTTATGAAAAAAAGTGTGTCACATGGACAGATGTGGTTCTTATTTTGTATAGAAATTCTCCTTTATTATTCTATACCCTTATCACTTTCTCTCTCATGTTACTCCTCTCTCATTCCCCTCCTCTCTATCTTTTCTTCTCTTTCATTTTCCTCCTCTCTCATTCTCCCCTCTCTCCTTCTCTCCTCTCTCATTCTTCCCTCTCTCATTCTCCCTCTCTCATTCTCCCCTCTCTCATTCTCCTCTCTCTCATTCTCCCTCTCTCATTCTCCCCTCTCTCATTCTCCTCCTCTCTCATTCTTCCCTCTCTCATTCTCCCCTCTCTCATTCTCCCCTCTCTCATTCTCCCTCTCATTCTCCCTCTCTCATTCTCCCTCTCATTCTCCCTCTCATTCTCTCCCTCTCTCATTCTCCCTCTCACATTCTTGGCAAAATAAACATTTGGCAGCAACATAAGAGTGTTTACAGAGAGCATGAAGGGGGGGGTGGGGGTAGAGTCTTTAAAAACTAATATATCAATTATATTACCATTAAACTCTTTCTGGTAATGGTAGAGAGATGATTTAATGGGTGTCATCTCTATGATTTATTGTCTCCATAGCACATTTAATAGCCAACTGCATTGTCATTAATTATATTTAGATTGTTGTTTTATATGTTCTTCGTATTATCATTGTAATTTAAAAAATAAACAATATACTTCACACGGTAATGATACTAGAAATGAGATTAGTTTACGTGGTAGTAAATAGAACCAAAGAGAACACCCACAAGTCAGTTAGTAGCACTCAAAGGTATATAATATATATAAAGATATTTAACTGCTTTGAATTTTCTCTTAAAAACAATTGAGAAAAGATTGAGACTAGAGTGTCATTGTATTGTTTGTTTGTGTGCTTGTATTATTATTTACTTGTTTTATTATTTTAGTGTTTGCTTTATTTATTATTTTATTGTTTGCTTTTTATATTATTTACTTGTTTGCTTTTTTTATTATTTTCTTCTTCTTTTTTTATTGTTTACTTGTTCTATTATTGTATTGTTTACTTGGTTTTACTATTTTCTAAAATTATTTTATTGTTTTTTTTTTTTTTTATTGTTTGAGTTTTTTGTATTGTTTGTTGGTGTCACAAACTATTCACTAGTTAGTGAACTATTCACTAGTTAGTGAACTATTCACTAGTTAGTGAACTATTCACTAGTTAGTGAACTATTCACTAGTTAGTGAACTATTCACTAGTTAGTGAACTATTCACTAGTTAGTGAACTATTCACTAGTTAGTGAACTATTCACTAGTTAGTGAACTATTCACTAGTTAGTGAACTATTCACTAGTTAGTGAACTATTCACTAGTTAGTGAACTATTCACTAGTTAGTGAACTATTCACTAGTTAGTGAACTATTCACTAGTTAGTGAACTATTCACTAGTTAGTGAACTATTCACTAGTTAGTGAACTATTCACTAGTTAGTGAACTATTCACTAGTTAGTGAACTATTCACTAGTTAGTGAACTATTCACTAGTTAGTGAACTATTCACTAGTTAGTGAACTATTCACTAGTTAGTGAACTATTCACTAGTTAGTGAACTATTCACTAGTTAGTGAACTATTCACTAGTTAGTGAACTATTCACTAGTTAGTGAACTATTCACTAGTTAGTGAACTATTCACTAGTTAGTGAACTATTCACTAGTTAGTGAACTATTCACTAGTTAGTGAACTATTCACTAGTTAGTGAACTATTCACTAGTTAGTGAACTATTCACTAGTTAGTGAACTATTCACTAGTTAGTGAACTATTCACTAGTTAGTGAACTATTCACTAGTTAGTGAACTATTCACTAGTTAGTGAACTATTCACTAGTTAGTGAACTATTCACTAGTTAGTGAACTATTCACTAGTTAGTGAACTATTCACTAGTTAGTGAACTATTCACTAGTTAGTGAACTATTCACTAGTTAGTGAACTATTCAGTAGTAAGTGAACTATTCACTAGTTAGTGAACTATTCACTAGTTAGTGAACTATTCACTAGTTAGTGAACTATTCACTAGTTAGTGAACTATTCACTAGTTAGTGAACTATTCACTAGTAAGTGAACTATTCACTAGTAAGTGAACTATTCACTAGTTAGTGAACTATTCACTAGTTAGTGAACTATTCACTAGTAAGTGAACTATTCACTAGTTAGTGAACTATTCACTAGTTAGTGAACTATTCACTAGTTAGTGAACTATTCACTAGTAAGTGAACTATTCACTAGTTAGTGAACTATTCACTAGTTAGTGAACTATTCACTAGTAAGTGAACTATTCACTAGTTAGTGAACTATTCACTAGTTAGTGAACTATTCACTAGTGAGTGAACTATTAACTAGTTGACAAACTATACACTAGTTATGTTTACTCACCAATATAATAACAGTAAATATGCATCAGATTACCACAGTTGAACTCAATTTAACAACCATTGGGTAAAGGATGTAAAACTACCTATTTCTTGCAAGTTGAATGCGATTACGCATCACAATGCAATGTACAGGTATCCGTACCTTTAATGAAATAAATAAAAGATAGTGTGATATGGCGCTACACACTCACCTGAATTGTAAATAAACACCATCTGAATATGTAGAGATAATTATGAGGAAGCGAGAAAAAAGTGATAGTGTGTACATCCTTAAACTGAATAAAGTAGATAGGACACAGTTCTCTCTATTCACTATCTCTCTCTGAAGAAGATAGGGCACAGCTCTCTCTATTCACTATCTCTCTCTGAAGAAGATAGGGCACAGCTCTCTTTATTCACTATCTCTCTCTGAAGAAGATAGGGCACAGCTCTCTCTATTCACTATCTCTCTCTGAAGAAGATCGGGCACAGCTCTCTCTATTCACTATCTCTCTCTGAAGAAGATAGGGCACAGCTCTCTCTATTCACTATCTCTCTCTGAAGAAGATCGGGCACAGCTCTCTCTATTCACTATCTCTCTCTGAAGAAGATCGGGCACAGCTCTCTCTATTCACTATTTCTCATTCTCTACTCACCATATCTCCCACTCTCTACTCACCATATCTCTCACTTTCTACTCACCATACCTCTCACTTTCTACTCACCATATCTCTCACTCTCTTCTCACCATATCTCTCACTCTCTACTCACCATTTAACTTGTGTAGCTCCACCAATTACCATCCAATACATTCAGTCAAAACAGAGTCCGAATAAACTTATAATTGCTCTATACGAAGCAAATTAGTTATTTAATTAATTAATTATTATGGGTTTACCGTCTGCTTCGGAACAAAATTCCATATTGCTGATGTCAAAAGAAAATTAAGCACAAGGGACTGAAAGAAACAGCCAAAAAGGAAATTATCTCCATTAACTAAAGTTGTCCTCCACCACAAGAAAATTCATAATATATATCGTATTGTTAGCGATATAAAAGAACATGAATAATAATATAAATCATATAATGATAAGATGTTTCTTTGTGGCGAAATATATCACACTCGTGGCGGTATTTCTTGTGATGTCATAAAGATGTCATTTCTGGCAGAGTTTTATCCATTTGTCACACTGAGCATCATCCAGAATTCTTCCCGTCACCTTAGGAAGAAGTCACAAAAACTTTTGTGGTGATAACGAGGTCTAACATTGATGTTTATTATTTATACAATGCATATTAAAGAAGAACGTTTTATCATTATCATATTTAGTCATGATTACTTAGATACTAAAAAAAAATAATACGAAGATTATTTTTTGGGTGAGAAAAGATGGATGTCTTGGATTGGTAAGATGGATGTCTTGGATTGGTAAGATGGATGTGTTGGATTGGTAAGATGGATGTCTTGTATTGGTAAGATGGATGTGTTGTATTGGTAAGATGGATGTCTTGTATTGGTAAGATGGATGTGTTGTATTGGTAAGATGGATGTCTTGTATTGGTAAGATGGATGTGTTGGATTGGTAAGATGGATGTGTTGTATTGGTAAGATGGATGTCTTGTATTGGTAAGATGGATGTGTTGGATTGGTAAGATGGATGTCTTGTATTGGTAAGATGGATGTCTTGTATTGGTAAGATGAATGTGTTGGATTGGTAAGATGGATGTCTTGGATTGCTAAGATGGATGTCTTGGATTGGTAAGATGGATGTCTTGGATTGGAAAGATGGATGTCTTGGATTAGTAAGATGGATGTCTTGGATTGCTAAGATGGATGTCTTGGATTGGTAAGATGGATGTGTTGGATTGCATCTCCTTTCATCAGAAGATTATCGGATTAATGAAGTTAATCCTCTTAGTCGAAAATATTTCCCGATATTAAATATATTACCACCAGAAAATACAAGTTATAATTCTTTGGACTTTTACATTATTTTTCTGGGGTTAAATTTATTCATTAATTCAAAGTAAAAATGTTTTCATTTTCCTTTAAATAAGCATAATGAATCCAACTTATTATAGAAATGATATTTTATTTGAAGGAAGTGTAAGATATATAGTTAGTGAAATATTCAACTTACATTTTAATTATGATCGATATCAATTGAAATAAAAGTTAGATAATGATTATTATATATTCAGTTTTCTCTTTTATGATCGGAAATGTGGAACCGTCCGATAACTTGGAACTTACCCTATTACTACGTAATATCAAACTATTATGAATAATTATTAATAATGAATTATGCAAAATTAATTTATAAACTATTTTATATTAAACTGTATTATATAGAAAGAATTTTAAAATTAAAAGGTATAAGTTTGTTGTAAATTTTATTATAATTCACAATAACAGTATTTCAAATTATGCAGAAGTTTACAGATGTCGCCATATTTTATAATTTGGAACCGAAAAACATGTTGACGGAAATAAACTTGTTGCGTTATGAATATTAAATGAATTAACTTCATTGATGAGATTATTCATAACACATCATTTAGAATATTATATTATAGGGTAAGTTCCGAATTACCGGTCAGTACTACATCTTCGGTCATATAAGAAAAAACGATATTTTAATTATTTAATTTTTATTTTAATTAGTATCCATGAAAGTGACCGGTAATTCGGAACTCACCCTACATCAAATAGATATATTTAAAACATTCTCGAATAATTACAATATATGAACATAAAATATTTTAAACATTGATAGTTCAAAGTGAACAAACAAAACGGATTCTTCTTTATTATTTGTATATATATTAAACATATATTGCCCCAAAACATTGAGATAACATATGAAAACATAGAGTAACGACGAAAGAAATATTTTGCCCTAAATATACCTATCTTCTACCCTAAATTTATCTTTTACCCTAAATTTATGTGTATCTTTTACCCTGAATATATGTGTATCTTTTACCCTGAATATATGTGTATCTTTTACCCTGAATATATGTGTATCTTTTACCCTGAATATATGTGTATCTTTTACCCTGAATATATGTGTATCTTTTACCCTGAATATATGTGTATCTTTTACCCTGAATATATGTGTATCTTTTACCCTGAATATATGTGTATCTTTTACCCTGAATATATGTGTATCTTTTACCCTGAATATATGTGTATCTTTTACCCTGAATATATGTGTATCTTTTACCCTAAATTTTTTGGTAACTCTTATTTCAATTTCAATTGCTATTTATATAATCATAATATACAAGTTAGGGAAAAATATTACTGAATTTTCTAATGAAAGTTAATTAATTCTTACATAGGTACCATCGAATATATATAAATATAAAATAATTATTCCACTTTAATTTTAATTTAACGTCACAGTACTAGGAAAGTGGGGGTTTAACACAGGTCATGTCAGGTCAAACAGTAATTTCTAAAGGTCGATTAGTTCATGACCTATTTTAAGACCCACTATCCGAGTACTGCTTGTCACCCCTACCAGCAATGTTTGCAACAGATGAGAGACCTAGGTATTCCTCAGAGAAATTTTACAAAGAGCTTTACTCTGCCTTTGTACTCTTCAAACGACAGTGAAAAGACAAAGGTAGCAGCCTTTTGTTGCTTTAGATACAAAGTACATAAAAAAAATGATACAAAGTAAGTACAAAAAATGATACAAAGTACATACAAAAAATGATACAAAGTACATACAAAAAATGATACAAAGTACATACAAAAAATGATACAAAGTTCATACAAAAAATGATACAAAGTAAATAAAAAAAATGATACAAAGTAAATACAAAAATGATTCAAAGTAAATAAAAAAAATGATACAAAGTAAAGACAAAAATGATACAAAGTACATACAAAAAATGATACAAAGTACATACAAAAAATGATACAAAGTACATACAAAAAATGATACAAAGTACATACAAAAAATGATACAAAGTACATACAAAAAATGATACAAAGTTCATACAAAAAATGATACAAAGTAAATAAAAAAAATGATACAAAGTAAATACAAAAATGATTCAAAGTAAATAAAAAAAATGATACAAAGTAAAGACAAAAAATGATACAAAGTAAATACAAAAAATGATACAAAGTAAATAAAAAAAATGATACAAAGTACATACACACAAAGAATGATACAAGGATTCAAAGAAAATACATACAAAGTACGTTCAAAATACCTAAAAAGGGTAATACAAAGTATATAAAGAGTGATACAAAGTACCTACAAAAAGTGATACAAAGTACATACAAAGAGTGATACAAAGTACATAAAAATCTATCCTTTATATTTCTCATCTAAAAGCTCAAGCAGAAATGCCTTGTGGCATCAAAGACAAAAAATCTTCTAACACTTTTCTGTCATTTATCAACGGACTGTTATCTTAGAAAATATAAGAGCTCTTGTTTACATTCAGGCGATAGGAATGAATAGAGTGAACATTATAAACAGTTTATTGAAATAAACAAATAAGATTAGGTTTGAACAACATAAACCTCTACTAGTTATCAAGTCGCAATTATTGCTCCTAGCCAATTTTATCCCATTTTCACGTAAAAATAAAAATGCTGTAAATAGTAAACTAAATTACGTGCATTCTGTAGAGCGCATACTTTCGCCGCTGATAATATATGACCTTCATCTCATCCTTTGACCACTTCGCTCCAAAAATCTAACAAACTGGTAACTGGATAGAGTGACCAATGGTCCCACAAAGTTTCATGTAATTTGGTTGAATACGTTTAGGGTTATAAATGACCTTGACCTTTGACCGAATGACTCTCAAAGTTCTACCAGATGGCTCCTGGACATTGACCAATCGTTCCATCAAGTTTCATGCAATATTATTGAACAATTTTTGAGTTTTAAATAACCATGACCTTTGACCCGATCGCTATTTCTTGAGTTATGCGAAAAACAAGATTAACATTAATCTATGATAACATGATTACAAATAAACAAAAAATGCTGATCAAAACATAACCGTAAGCAATTTTGCGTAGGAAATAATTACATTAACAATTACTCTTTTCAACAAATAGTGTGTATAAATGTTTTTAAGAACAAAAGTTTTTAAGAACAAAAATAGTAGACAGAACCTCGCCAATAGAAACTGAAGGCAAGTATCACAGCTTCATTAAAGATATTACGAGATAAGTTTTGTGATACAAAATAAGAAGCAAAAAGATCTTCGAGTCACGAGGGAAAATATCGCCGGTGGAGAGGGTAAAAAGCGCTCGATACGCGAGGGGAATCTAATATTTCATTCGAATAATCAATAGTGAGTAATGAAACGGGACACAACTGTTGAATGGGGAGGACTTGGCCTTGCCATGTAAAGTTATTAGGGAGTAGTTGTTAGGGAGCAGTTGTTAGGGAGTAGTTGTTAGGGAGTAGTATTAGGGAGCAGTTATTAGGGAGCAGTTATTAGGGAGCAGTTATTAGGGAGCAGTTATTAGGGAGTAGTTATTAGGGATCAGTTATTAGGGAGCAGTTATTAGGGAGTAGTTATTAGGGAGTAGTTATTAGGGATCAGTTATTAGGGAGTAGTTATTAGGGAGTAGTTATTAGGGATCAGTTATTAGGGAGTAGTTATTATAGATTAGTTATTAGGGATTAGTTGTTAGGGAGTAGTTATTAGGGACTAGTTATTAGGGACTAGTTATTAGGGAGCAGTTATTAGGGAGTAGCTATTAGGGAGTAGTTATTAGGGAGTAGTTATTAGGGATCAGTTATTAGGGAGTAGTTATTAGGGATTAGTTATTAGGGATTAGTTGTTAGGGAGCAGTTATTAGGGACTAGTTATTAGGGACTAGTTATTAGGGAGTAGTTGTTAGGGAGTAGTTATTAGGGAGTAGTTATTAGGGAGTAGTTATTAGGGAGTAGTTATTAGGGAGTAGTTATTAGGGAGTAGTTATTAGGGAGTAGTTATTAGGGAGTAGTTATTAGGGAGTAGTTATTAGGGAGTAGTTATTAGGGAGTAGTTATTAGGGAGTAGTTATTAGGGAGTAGTTATTAGGGAGTAGTTATTAGGGAGTAGTTATTAGGGAGTAGTAGTTATTAGGGAGCAGTTATTAGGGGTGGTTACTATTAGTGTTATAAACTACAATACCTTGACCTAACCCTGTAGTTACTAGGGCTGGTTATTATTGGCTAATGTCCGGAAAATTGCCAAAACGGAAAACTGCCAGTCACTTATTTTATTTAAGTGTTTTTTATACTTTTTCCATCATTATCTGGTTGTATAAACAGATTCTAAGAACAGGGGAGTATTTGTTAAGTTAGCCGTAATGTAGTTATTGTATCCGCTAGTTTGTCGTACTGCACACTTCATGATAATATAGATATTTTTGATGTTATATCAGATAGCTGTGACACACGATCAGGTGTCACAGGTACATAATTTAGAGAAGTCTTCTTTTGCTTATGACTAATTCCATTTTCAATTAATTGACAGTATTCTAACTGTGTATCATCGGAACTGGTACAAATCAAATTAAATTAAGAATACAAATGTTATTTATATACGTGTTTATAACCAAATGAAGTTTTCCCCATCAGTTAGTATTTTAAACAATAGAAGATAATGTAAATTAATTATATACAGAATACTTTTTTTCCGTAATTCACTTTTTAAATTTAAATTTCAGTAATTATTCAACCGCAATTTTTATTCCGTCAAATTTTTCAATTAAAATAAGTATATAAATTCGTATTGCATATAACCATTCAGAACTGATTTAACAATGATAGAAGTAAATAGAAGTAAAATAGAATATATATGAAGACATGATAGCAATGTTCCAACCCTCTCTACCATTTAATATTTCACTTGTGTTAGGCCATTGTTTCGGAACATTTATTATTCTCGACATGTCTATGAGCGAAGCAAACTGTAGCGACAAATTTCATATATGATGAAATTGTAACATTAAAATATACATATATGGACTTGTCTGTGGATTTTGAATATGTGCATATAAATGCATTGGAAAAAGGAAAATTCTTTCCTTCAAGTCATATTAGTAGAACATGAAACAGAGATTATACACATTGTACGTGTTTTCAGATGATTTCAGTTAAGAGTCGCTTATATCAGGCCAAGGTGTTATGGGGGGCATTGTTTAACTAGTGTCTAGCCAAGGTGTTATTGGGGGCATTATTTCACTTGTATCAGGCCAAGGTGTTATGCAGGGCATGGCCAAACTAGTGTCAGGTTAAAGTGTTTAGAAGGCATTTCTCTTAATCCAAAATATCGATTAGAATGCATCGTCAGCAATAGGGTGAAGAAGTGTACCGTCACTATGGTGAACACACTGATCTGTTGTAAGATTTGAATTAGCAAAAGGGGAATATAATTATGATGAATGCTTTATAGCATATTTGTTAAGAAATGTACAATAAATAAAGTCTTATTTATTATATTCTTAAAATAATGAAACATAATTTTTTGTAAAATCTAGGTTCAAGCAGAAACAATTTTTGAACATTCTATAATGTTTCTGTATCTGTAAAATATAAGTTAAATAATAATAATTATATATTTATTTCTTAAGGGTCGAAAAAGTGGAACAGACCAATAAATCAGAGTTTACTTTAATAACGAATACATTAATTAGGTGTATTCAAATATTATACAATAATATAAGATATCTAGACGTCCACTGACTAAAATACTGAACACATTTGTGCAAAAATGAAGATAGCAAACTAATCAATTTAATCATTTAATTTATGACCGTTCTATTTTATAAAATTATTATCAAACTATTCACTAAAATAACAATACCATTCTCATTTCCCTATTCTAAAATACTTTACTTAAAATTAAATATTAGTTCACATGGCAGATGGTGATGGCTTCAGTGGGATGTTTTCTACACCGCACAGGTTATAACTAAGATGTAAGAACCCGTACCTACTCACTGTCACGATGAAGTGTTTGAGTTATTGACTCAATGTGCGGTAGATGGCGATAGCAGTTATGAATAACGTGTAGGTTTGTAGGCTACGTTTTGGAAGTCTACGTTTCTTGAGAAGTTTACGTTTCTGTAGAAGTCTAACGTTTCTTGAGAAGTCTACGTTTCTGGAGAAGTCTACGTTTTGGAAGTCTACGTTTCTTGAGAAGTTTACGTTTCTGTAGAAGTCTACGTTTCTTGAGAAGTCTACGTTTCTGGAGAAGTCTACGTTTTGGAAGTCTACGTTTCTGGAGAAGTCTACGTTTTTGAAATATTTTACGTTTCTAGAATTCCACTGTATCCAGAAATTGTACATACAATTATATATCTATAATCTATATATAACAAAAAAAAAATAGATACAGTGTTCCATGAATATCAAACACCCGCGCTGAACAGCTTGGTCATATCCACTAGATATTTGTGATGGTGTATCACTTGCCTAGTCTCAGTAGATACCAATATCGAAGATATCTTGTCATGAGGTGGGCAATATCTAACAAAATAATAAGAATAAGTTCCAATTAAAGCAGATAAAAGTGTATATCTTTATTATAATTTTTTGGCAGTTTACTAATGTCACATTTTCTAAAATAAATTTTACTAATTGTAATGTTTGTAGATATTTTAAAATTAGTCTGGGTACACGGAGATAAATCTGCATGATTTGAAAATAGCAGGAAATTAGAAAACTGGGCTCAGTGAAATTATCATCAAGCGGAGACTTTTCTCTGTCAGTATATAGTGGACTTAAATAATTATCATATGCTTAAAGTCAAAAGTCGAACCATGAACTAATTCTTTAATATAAATTAAACAAACTGTAATATATATTAATATATATCATATACATAATAATGTCTTACACACAATATGTATTATATTATGCATATTCAGAGTTATGTTTAATAATTCCTTTAAAATATCAAATCCTTGTTATTTCTCCTACTAAAGCGACATCCGACATTTAAAGTTTTCTAAAAGCTGACATCTACTGCGAAAAAGTTACTAATCTTCTGCGGGATTATTTCTAAGTTACAGGGGAGTGATATAGTTTTATTTGAGTCATTTCGAGTCATTTCATTACAAGTGAGTCATTTCATTACAGTGAGTCATTTCATTACAAGTGAGTCATTTCATTACAGTGAGTCATTTCATTACAAGTGAGTCATTTCATTACAAGTGAGTCATTTCATTACAGTGAGTCATTTCATTACATGAGAGTCATTTCATTACAAGTGAGTCATTTCATTACAGTGAGTCATTTAATTACAATGAGTCATTTCATTACAGTGAGTCATTTCATTACAAGTGAGTCATTTCATTACAAGTGAGTCATTTCATTACAAGTGAGTCATTTCATTACAGTGAGTCATTTCATTACAGTGAGTCATTTCATTACATGAGAGTCATTTCATTACAGTGAGTCATTTCATTACAAGTGAGTCATTTCATTACATGTGAGTCATTTCATTACAGTGAGTCATTTCATTACAGTGAGTCATTTCATTACAGTGAGTCATTTCATTACAGTGAGTCATTTCATTACATGAGAGTCATTTCATTACAAGTGAGTCATTTCATTACATGAGAGTCATTTCATTACAAGTGAGTCATTTCATTACATGAGAGTCATTTCATTACATGAGAGTCATTTCATTACAAGTGAGTCATTTCATTACATGAGAGTCATTTCATTACAAGTGAGTCATTTCATTACATGAGAGTCATTTCATTACATGTGAGTCATTTCATTACAGTGAGTCATTTCATTACAGTGAGTCATTTCATTACAGTGAGTCATTTCATTACATGAGAGTCATTTCATTACAAGTGAGTCATTTCATTACATGAGAGTCATTTCATTACATGAGAGTCATTTCATTACAAGTGAGTCATTTCATTACATGAGAGTCATTTCATTACAAGTGAGTCATTTCATTACATGAGAGTCATTTCATTACATGTGAGTCATTTCATCACAGGTGAGTCATTTCATTACAGTGAGTCATTTCATTACAAGTGAGTCATTTCATTACAGTGAGTCATTTCATTACAGTGAGTCATTTCATTACAGTGAGTCATTTCATTACAGTGAGTCATTTCATTACAAGTGAGTCATTTCATTACAAGTGAGTCATTTCATCACAGGTGAGTCATTTCATTACAAGTGAGTCATTTCATTACAGTGAGTCATTTCATTACAGTGAGTCATTTCATTACAGTGAGTCATTTCATTACAAGTGAGTCATTTCATTACAGTGAGTCATTTCATTACAGTGAGTCATTTCATTACAAGTGAGTCATTTCATTACAGTGAGTCATTTCATTACAAGTGAGTCATTTCATCACAGGTGAGTCATTTCATTACAAGTGAGTCATTTCATTACAGTGAGTCATTTCATTACAGTGAGTCATTTCATTACAGTGAGTCATTTCATTACAGTGAGTCATTTCATTACAGTGAGTCATTTCATTACAGTGAGTCATTTCATTACAAGTGAGTCATTTCATTACAAGTGAGTCATTTCATCACAGGTGAGTCATTTCATTACAAGTGAGTCATTTCATTACAGTGAGTCATTTCATTACAGTGAGTCATTTCATTACAGTGAGTCATTTCATTACAAGTGAGTCATTTCATTACAGTGAGTCATTTCATTACAGTGAGTCATTTCATTACAAGTGAGTCATTTCATTACAGTGAGTCATTTCATTACAAGTGAGTCATTTCATTACAGTGAGTCATTTCATTACAGTGAGTCATTTCATTACAGTGAGTCATTTCATTACAGGTGAGTCATTTCATTACATGAGAGTCATTTCATTACAAGTGAGTCATTTCATTACAGTGAGTCATTTCATTACAAGTGAGTCATTTCATTACATGTGAGTCATTTCATTACAGTGAGTCATTTCATTACATGTGAGTCATTTCATTACAGTGAGTCATTTCATTACAGTGAGTCATTTCATTACAGTGAGTCATTTCATTACAGTGAGTCATTTCATTACATGTGAGTCATTTCATTACAGTGAGTCATTTCATTACAGTGAGTCATTTCATTACAGTGAGTCATTTCATTACAGTGAGTCATTTCATTACAGTGAGTCATTTCATTACAGTGAGTCATTTCATTACATGTGAGTCATTTCATTACAGTGAGTCATTTCATCACAGGTGAGTCATTTCATTACAAGTGAGTCATTTCATCACAAGTGAGTCATTTCGAGTCATTTCGTTACAGTGAGTCATTTCATTACAGTGAGTCATTTCATTACAG
Organism: Caprella mutica; assembly: GCA_947561585.1. Taxonomy (NCBI): domain Eukaryota; kingdom Metazoa; phylum Arthropoda; class Malacostraca; order Amphipoda; family Caprellidae; genus Caprella; species Caprella mutica. The sequence goes on along the minus strand of CANNZV010002320.1, from coordinate 18,721 downwards.
TGAGTCATTTCATTACATGTGAGTCATTTCATTACAGTGAGTCATTTCATTACAGTGAGTCATTTCATTACAGTGAGTCATTTCATTACATGTGAGTCATTTCATTACAGTGAGTCATTTCATTACAGTGAGTCATTTCATTACAGTGAGTCATTTCATTACAGTGAGTCATTTCATTACAGTGAGTCATTTCATTACAGTGAGTCATTTCATTACATGTGAGTCATTTCATTACAGTGAGTCATTTCATCACAGGTGAGTCATTTCATTACAAGTGAGTCATTTCATCACAAGTGAGTCATTTCGAGTCATTTCGTTACAGTGAGTCATTTCATTACAGTGAGTCATTTCATTACAGTGAGTCATTTCATTACATGTGAGTCATTTCATTACAGTGAGTCATTTCATTACAAGTGAGTCATTTCATTACAAGTGAGTCATTTCATCACAGGTGAGTCATTTCATTACATGTGAGTCATTTCATTACAGTGAGTCATTTCATTACAAGTGAGTCATTTCATTACAAGTGAGTCATTTCATTACAAGTGAGTCATTTCATCACAAGTGAGTCATTTCGAGTCATTTCATTACAGTGAGTCATTTCATTACAGTGAGTCATTTCATTACATGAGAGTCATTTCATTACAGTGAGTCATTTCATTACAGTGAGTCATTTCATTACAGTGAGTCATTTCATTACAGTGAGTCATTTCATTTTTTGTCAAATATTAAAAAATCGAGAGGAAAATACTTTTATAAATTTTAATTTATGGAAATTTACGTCAAATGGAAAGTTGAGAAAAAAAAATCTATCAATTTTTATGATTTCCGTGTCCGAGAAATTAGTGAGTAGCTTTCCTTCATTCATGATCCCTGACCATTTTTTTTATCCAAGTCAGAACTTCCCAAAGTCTTGTGATTAGAAAATACAGTACAAACATTTCCATGTCTTTCATTCGGATACTCACTTCCAAAGATGAAAGTTTATTTTTTGTTATTTTCGTCTTTAGCTGCACTATATAATTTACCTTTACAAATTATTTAAATTAGTTCATAAATATGTAGATTATAAGCACCTACAACTTGAGGGCTAAGCAGAACTTCCGCAACTTTTTCAGTTTTAATTCGTAGCAGGAAAGGCGGGCCTATTTTGGCGGATCCATTTCGACACTCACGGAAATTATGTTCCGGAACTTGTACGGCTTTTCATCAGACGGCGGGAGAAAAAGTTACGAGAAACCACCGCACATTCGAAACCAGAAGACATCAGAGAAATAGTTCAATGGATAAGCATTCTATAAATTTTAATGATATTATAAAACGATGGCAAATAATTACCATTTGAATCGAAAATGAAATTAAATATTGTTCAATTTATAATTAGTTGTAGACAGGTAACAATATTTAGGGCAACAGTGTCCCCCCAATATTGCTACAACATTGTCCATATATTGCTACAACATTGTCCATATATTGCTACAACATTGTCCATATATTGCTATAACATTGTCCATATATTGCTACAACATTGTCCATATATTGCTACAACATTGTCCATATATTGCTATAACATTGCCCCAATATTGTTACAACATTGCCCCAATATTGTTACAACATTGCCCCAATATTGTTACAACATTGCCCCAATATTGTTACAACATTGCCCCAATATTGTTACAACATTGCTCCAATATTGTTACAACATTGCTCCAATATTGTTACAACATTGCCCCAATATTGTTACAACATTGCAACCAATATTGTTACAACATTGCCCCAATATTGTTACAACATTGCCCCAATATTGTTACAACATTGCCCCAATATTGATATAAAAGATGAAGGTAAAAGGATAGCCGATAAAATCTTATTTTATTCATTACGCAGAACTTACAAGGTTATGTTATGGTAGAATGATAAATTTCATAATAATAATTTCATTCATCAAAATTAACATGGGAAATTAATCACGATGTTCTTAATAGTGTTTAATCCATTAATTTAAAACAAACATTTCGGTGGAATATTATTTAGTGGGTAATTGGCTCAAAGAAAATAGGAAGTAATCAACAGACTTCAACATTTAGAGTCGAATAAGAATTCTAAATTCTACTGTCCAAAGCTCGACCAACGACCAAATGTATGCAAATGAATCAAAGGAGAGTAAACAGAAGTCGACATTTGAAATGTCAATGCCAAGATTTGGCATTTGGATTTAAAAGTCGAAAACTTGTAAGCTTTAAATTCTGAAGTCTAAATTCCATGGATTTCAGTTTCGAAAACAAAATTCAAAATTTATTTCAATGTCGAATAAACGTTTGACATTTACTCTTACAGTTCAAAGTCAACACAAAGGCTTGACATTTACTCTTCCATTTCAATGTCTACACAAAGGCTTGACTCGTTCGAAACAATTCTTTGACATTTACTCTTCCATTTCAATGTCAACACAAAGGCTTGACATTTACTCGTTCGAAACAATTCTTTGACATTTACTCTTTTCAATTCAAAGTGGATGAACAAAGCGGTTCGAAAATTCAAAAGCCACTGTTTTAAATCCGCTGGTGAAATATCTTTCTGTAGATCCTTGGCTCACTTGGCCATAAAATCGCAAAAAGGATTCACTCCCCAGATTAAATTGCCTGTGAATCTTTCCTAGATTTGAAAATAAGTTTGTCCTTCTCTCCTTTGGATTTTATTGTCAATTTGGCCACGGAATGAGCCATGGCATTAGCATATGGGGTAGGTACACCGAGAAACTTTATTAGATTTACCCTGATTTACAAAATGGCTGTGGAGGATAAAGAACAAACAATTCGAATCACTGGCTTTCATCTAATTTTTCAATTTTGGGTTAGGTACTTTTATTGAGGTGTGTGTAAATCTTTTAACATTTAAATGTTAAACATTTTTTAAATTATTTAAAGAAGGTTTGCTTCTTCTAGCATAGGGCCTTTAAAAAAAAATAAAGGGTTGGTTAATAAATTACACATATTAACTGTTAGTAAACTGTACGGTAAGTTTCGATCATATAAGAAAAAAGTACATAATAATTGATTAACTCATTATATTAATTTGTATCCATGATACCTGCAGGTATCATGGATACAAATTAAAGTAGAAGAAAAATAATTCTATCGAAAATGTGGGCTAGTTTGATAATTCGGATCTCTCATCATATTTGCGGTACGAAAAATAATTCGAACCGTAAAAGCAAATCAAGAAAATTCGGACCATAAAATTAAATAAAGAAAAAATTCGTACCGAAGAAGTAAATAAAAGTACAAGTCATCATCACACAGAATATCCTAACCATACCTATTTACAAGATAAAACCTATTAACAAACAAAAGAATAATAGAATATACACCCTACCGAAATCTTCTCCGCAAAATATTATACATTTCTCTCTTTGAGATAAACTATATTATTTATATTATCTTTATATTATATATCTTTATTAAGTAGTCTATGATATCATATATTACACACACTTCACTTCGAGAGAAATCACCTAAAAATGAGGACAAACGGCCCTCTCCATTTCCCTCCGTAATGAGCATTTAAAACATAGAGCAGGAAGCACAAATTCCTCAGTTTTCGAGTCTTACGAGCCTCTGAACAACGGCAATCCTCTCTTTCATTCGAATTCATGAACACCCAAGACATCGAAACGTGAAGAAACATTTTCCTTCAAAATCACGACTACTTTCCACTCTCATTTGCTTCTGACAGGCACAATGGAGTTTATGTTGTTGTTGTAGAGTTCACTGCGCACTCTCTCTTTGGGAATCACATGCGTAATAGAGAAAAATGTTAGGAAATACGTGACAATGAGATTGTAACTAACGAATATTTAAGCAGTTTGTTACCTTCGACAATTCCGGAAGGTTATATTTTGGGTAGCATTTATATATATATTTATTTGTAATATTGTTATTCGAATAACTCAAAAGAAATTTAACCAAATAGCCTGAAACTTGGTAGGACACGATTGGTCATTATCCAGGAACAAGCTAATCAAATTTTAGGAGAGAACGGGTCAAAGGTCAAGGTCATTTATAACAAGGATTATTTGATGGCTAAGGTCATTTTACAAGCGGCGGTGAAGGTATGCTTTGTCTAACATGACATTGCAAAAATGTAACGAAGAGATCTATTCCCATGCATTTAAACACACATGTTTTTCATAACCTCCCACGCAGAAATGTAGAGTAGTCAGTTACATGATTAGCATATTAATAGGTATAATCCTAATGTGCTTCACAATCACACCTACAAAGTACTTGCTGATTCTTTGATGTAAATAGACATTGCAAGCTGGAATTACAACAAACTTTTAATAGGTAATACTAGGGTTGTGATAATATGCTTTGAAAATCATAGAGAATATTATAGACGGAGAGAATTAAAGAGTATTGAATGGTTCTACACCAGCGGTATATACATAGTATTCGATACCATTTCATTTCGTCTGATATTCTTGAGATACATTATTATAAAAGCATATTGTGTAAAGAGCTTTTGATATCAATAATGATTTATATATATATCTATATATCAATTACCTATCACATTTCACACACACACACCCATCACATTTCACACACACACACCCATCACATTTCACACACACACACCCATCACATTTCACACACACACACCCATCACATTTCACACACACACACACCCATCACATTTCAAACACACACCCATCACATTTTACACACACACACCCATCACATTTCAAACACACACCCATCACATTTCACACACACACCCATCACATTTCACACACACACCCATCACATTTCACATACACACCCATCACATTTCACACACACACCCATCACATTTCACACACACACCCATCACATTTCACACACACACCCATCACATTTCACACACACCCATCACATTTCAAACACACACCCATCACATTTCACACACACACCCATCACATTTCACACACACACCCATCACATTTCACATACACACCCATCACATTTCACACACACACCCATCACATTTCACACACACACCCATCACATTTCACACACACACCCATCACATTTCACATACACACCCATCACATTTCACTCACACACCCATCACATTTCACACACACACCCATCACATTTCACATACACACCCATCACATTTCACACACACCCATCACATTTCACTCACACACCCATCACATTTCACACACACACCCATCACATTTCACTCACACACCCATCACATTTCACATACACAACCATCACATTTCACACACACACACCCATCACATTTCACATACACACCCATCACATTCCTCCACTTTAACATTCAGTCAAAAATGATTAGCAATGCGATCTGTCAGGTGGTTTTTAAAGAGATATTTATAGTCACTAATTAAACTGCATTAGTTAGGTAATAGAGGAAGAGGTTTAATTAACTAATGCCACATTCTTTGTAACAAATGCCATATTCTTTGTAACAAATGCCATATTCTTTGTAACAAATGCCATATTCTTTTGTAACAAATGCCATATTCTTTGTAACAAATGCCATATTCTTTTGTAACAAATGCCATATTCTTTTGTAACAAATGCCATATTCTTTGTAACAAATGCCATATTCTTTTATAACAAATGCCATATTCTTTGTAACAAATGCCATATTCTTTGTAACAAATGCCATATTCTTTGTAACAAATGCCACATTCTTTGTAACAAATGCCATATTCTTTGTAACAAATGCCATATTCTTTGTAACAAATGCCATATTCTTTTGTAACAAATGCCATATTCTTTGTAACAAATGCCATATTCTTTGTAACAAATGCCATATTCTTTGTAACAAATGCCATATTCTTTGTAACAAATGCCATATTCTTTGTAACAAATGCCATATTCTTTGTAACAAATGCCATATTCTTTGTAACAAATGCCATATTCTTTGTAACAAATGCCATATTCTTTGTAACAAATGCCATATTCTTTGTAACAAATGCCATATTCTTTGTAACAAATGCCATATTCTTTGTAACAAATGCCATATTCTTTGTAACAAATGCAATATTCTTTGTAACAAATGCCATATTCTTTGTAACAAATGCCATATTCTTTGTAACAAATGCCATATTCTTTGTAACAAATGCCATATTCTTTTGTAACAAATGCCATATTCTTTGTAACAAATGCCATATTCTTTGTAACAAATGCCATATTCTTTGTAACAAATGCCACATTCTTTGTAACAAATGCCATATTCTTTGTAACAAATGCCATATTCTTTGTAACAAATGCCATATTCTTTGTAACAAATGCCATATTCTTTGTAACAAATGCCATATTCTTTGTAACAAATGCAATATTCTTTGTAACAAATGCCATATTCTTTGTAACAAATGCCATATTCTTTGTAACAAATGCCATATTCTTTGTAACAAATGCCATATTCTTTTGTAACAAATGCCATATTCTTTGTAACAAATGCCATATTCTTTGTAACAAATGCCATATTCTTTGTAACAAATGCCACATTCTTTGTAACAAATGCCATATTCTTTGTAACAAATGCCATATTCTTTGTAACAAATGCCATATTCTTTTGTAACAAATGCCATATTCTTTGTAACAAATGCCATATTCTTTGTAACAAATGCCATATTCTTTGTAACAAATGCCATATTCTTTTGTAACAAATGCCATATTCTTTTGTAACAAATGCCATATTCTTTGTAACAAATGCCATATTCTTTTATAACAAATGCCATATTCTTTGTAACAAATGCCATATTCTTTGTAACAAATGCCATATTCTTTGTAACAAATGCCATATTCTTTGTAACAAATGCCATATTCTTTGTAACAAATGCCATATTCTTTGTAACAAATGCCATATTCTTTGTAACAAATGCCATATTCTTTGTAACAAATGCCATATTCTTTTGTAACAAATGCCATATTCTTTGTAACAAATGCCATATTCTTTGTAACAAATGCCACATTCTTTGTAACAAATGCCACATTCTTTGTAACAAATGCCATATTCTTTGTAACAAATGCCATATTCTTTGTAACAAATGCCACATTCTTTGTAACAAATGCCACATTCTTTTGTAACAAATGCCATATTCTTTTGTAACAAATGCCATATTCTTTGTAACAAATGCCATATTCTTTTATAACAAATGCCATATTCTTTGTAACAAATGCCATATTCTTTATAACAAATGCCATATTCTTTTATAACAAATGCCATATTCTTTGTAACAAATGCCATATTCTTTGTAACAAATGCCATATTCTTTGTAACAAATGCCATATTCTTTTGTAACAAATGCCATATTCTTTGTAACAAATGCCATATTCTTTTGTAACAAATGCCATATTCTTTGTAACAAATGCCATATTCTTTATAACAAATGCCATATTCTTTGTAACAAATGCCATATTCTTTTGTAACAAATGCCATATTCTTTGTAACAAAATGCCAACTAGTATCTATAAATAAAATCCATTTCTTTTGATTTCTTGATAAAATAGGTTTTCTAATAATTCATTCTTAATATATTTATTTATTCAACGAAAAAGAAATGGGATCTGATTTTGTGATTCCTGGATAGAAAGTTAGGAACTGGCTTGAAAAGTCTCAAAATAATAAAATCATGAAACCATTAAATCGAAACTGAACAGATTTTGGAGAGAGGTCTTCCAGATCTTGAAAAGAGACCTTTCAGATCTTGAAAAGAGACCTTTCAGATCTTGGAAAGAGACCTTCCAGATCTTGGAAAGAGACCTTTCAGATATTGGAAAGAGACCTTCCAGATCTTGAAAAGAGACCTTTCAGATCTTGGAAAGAGACCTTCCAGATCTTGGAAAGAGACCTTTCAGATATTGGAAAGAGACCTTCCAGATCTTGAAAAGAGACCTTTCAGATCTTGGAAAGAGACCTTCCAGATCTTGGAAAGAGACCTTTCAGATATTGGAAAGAGACCTTCCAGATCTTCTAAAGAGACCTTCCAGATCTTCTAAAGAGACCTTCCAGATCTTGGAAAGAGACCTTCCAGATCTTCTAAAGAGACCTTCCAGATCTTCTAAAGAGACCTTCCAGATCTTGGAAAGAGACCTTTCAGATCTTCTAAAGAGACCTTCCAGATCTTGAAAAGAGACCTTTCAGATCTTGGAAAGAGACCTTCCAGATCTTGAAAAGAGACCTTCCAGATCTTGGAAAGAGACCTTTCAGATCTTCTAAAGAGACCTTCCAGATCTTGAAAAGAGACCTTTCAGATCTTGGAAAGAGACCTTCCAGATCTTGAAAAGAGACCTTCCAGATCTTGGAAAGAGACCTTCCAGATCTTGGAAAGAAACCTTCCAGATCTTGAAAAGAGACCTTCCAGATCTTGGAAAGAAACCTTCCAGATCTTGGAAAGAAACCTTCCAGATCTTGAAAAGAGACCTTCCAGATCTTGGAAAGAGACCTTCCAGATCTTGGAAAGAGACCTTCCAGATCTTGAAAAGAGATCTTCCAGATCTTGGAAAGAGACCTTCCAGATCTTCTAAAGAGACCTTCCAGATCTTGAAAAGAGACCTTTCAGATCTTGGAAAGAGACCTTCCAGATCTTGAAAAGAGACCTTCCAGATCTTGGAAAGAGACCTTCCAGATCTTGGAAAGAAACCTTCCAGATCTTGAAAAGAGACCTTCCAGATCTTGGAAAGAAACCTTCCAGATCTTGGAAAGAAACCTTCCAGATCTTGGAAAGAAACCTTCCAGATCTTGAAAAGAGACCTTCCAGATCTTGGAAAGAGACCTTCCAGATCTTGGAAAGAAATCTTCCAGATCTTGAAAAGAGATCTTCCTGGTCTTGGAAAGAGACCTTCCAGATCTTGGAGAGAGGCTTTCCAGATCTTGGAAAGAAACCTTCCAGATCTTGGAAAGAGACCTTCCAGATCTTGGAAAGAAACCTTCCAGATCTTCTAAAGAGACCTTATAGATCTTGGAAAGAGACCTTAAAGATTTGCATGCAAAGATACCTTCCAGATTTTGGAAACAAACTTTCCAGACCTTTTAAAGAGACCTTCCAGATCTTGAAAAGAGGTCTTCCAGATCTTTGAAGTAAACCATCTAGATATACGTAAGAATTCCTTCTAGACGTGGGAAAAAACCTTTTAGTTTTTGTAAAAACACCTCCAGATCTTTGAAATAAACCTTCCAGGTCTCTGAAAAGAAGTTTCCTCTGACAGTAGTTTGATAGGTTGCTTCTTTTGCTCCTAACTTGGGATGAGAATTTGAAAGATTCAGTCTCTAAATTATTATCCTCCGATGAGAGTTATTTGGCTTCTTATTTTTCGTGAGAGATTCCGATGATATTTTATGGAAGAATGAATTACGACTGATTTTGAAACTCTTAAGGGCCGTACACACGTAGGGTGTTTCAAGTCTTTCCACCAGACTTTTTGCTAAGCTCCTCCTACTTTTTCCACGAGAATATAAGAAAAATCGATATAATTAATATTTATATAAAATTTACACGATTTATATCGTTTTTTCTTATATTTTCATTGAAAAAGTAGGAGGAGCTTAGCAAAAAGTCTGGTGGAAAGACTTAAAACACCCTACGTGTGTACGGCCCTTTAGAGAAAACGTATTCTTTCATCTCTAGTTTCGAGTTGTTTTAATGTTGATAAGAAGTCTCTAAAGTGTTTAAACTAATGCCTTTTAAGGTGTCTAAGGTAAGTTTCTAATAAAATTTCTCATCGTCTCCTTCAATATTGACTCTCTACTTCGAACTCTCAGTATAATTACTTCGAGGAAAAGTTTCAACATTGTTCGAGAGATAAGAATTCAAATAGCTAAGATTGGATGGTTGATAGAAGTGTTTATTTATTATAATTAGTGTCTTTATATATCCTGAACATGGAAAGTTTGTTTAAGATGATACAGATAATTTATCGCAAAATTGTGGAAGGTTATGTCTTGGTCGGATTAATTTGTTGTTACTCGCATTACTCGAAAAGTATTCAATCAAATTGACTGAAATTTGGTGGGACGATTGGTCAATATCCAGGAACCGTTTGACTCGATTTTGGGATCAATCGGGTGGAAGGTCAAGTCACGAAAAGTTCAAAATCGACTACAGTGGCAGCGAAGGTATGCGCTCTACGAGTGCCCGTTCTAGTTGTCAGTATATTAGAAACATGTTTTTAAAGATCTATTCGAACGTCTAAAAGTTTCGTGATAATAATTAATGTTTGTATAACCTGGATTAAATCGCAGTAGGTACTACGGCAGTGCGGGAGCAGCGACAGCGCATTGTACAGCAGCGATAGCGCAGCGTGGAAGCCAAACTGACCGGTTTCACGGGGTGCCAAACACTACTCAAAACTGCTCTAAATTTCAGCTGCTTCTATAGCCAAGGTTGGATTTTCTTAATGGTTGCACTCTCGACTCATCTCCAGTATTGGGGTGAAGGTGATACAAAAATCTTATTTGCTGCTTCAGTTACCTGCTGCATCGCATAAAAGAGAGAAACTGCTTGAATCTTTCTGAGCTGAAACTCCTAGGGATTGGCTATCCATATTTCACTTTGTTTTATGCTAATCTTGTCTTTCAGCGGAACAAGCCATTCAGAATCAATAAATACCATTGTACAGGTAGGTATATCATTGTACAGGTAGGTATAGCATTGTACAGGTAGGTATAGCATTGTACAGGTAGGTATATCATTGTACAGGTTGGTATATCATTGTACAGGTAGGTATATCATTGTACAGGTAGGTATATCATTGTACAGGTAGGTATATCATTGTACAGGTAGGTATATCATTGTACAGGTTGGTATATCATTGTACAGGTAGGTATATCATTGTACAGGTAGGTATACCATTGTACAGGTAGGTATATCATTGTACAGGTAGGTATATCATTGTACAGGTAGGTATATCATTGTACAGGTAGGTATATCATTATACAGGTAGGTATACCATTATATTCATCACTTTAAAGAATCTAATATATCAATCTTCAAATATAATTCTTATTACAATTCTGATTCAAAACAATTATTTCAAAGAAAATATCACAGGTAGGCATACCATTGAACACGTGTTTAATTCGATTAAAATTATAAAGTGTTATACTGAAATTTATGCAATATACTGAATATGGTAAAATAACTTCCTGCCTACATCTGCGTACAAAGAGGTTGACACGCAGGTGGTAATATGACCTCTACCTGCTTCTGCGTGCTCAACATCTTAGGTACGCAGGTATAGGACTGCGTACCAAGTACAGTATTAAAATGTGTAATTAAAACAATGTATTTCTATGCTAAAACAGAGTACAGGTAATAATGTAACTTGTACCTGTATTCTACTTATCATTAGTCATATTCTAACTTATACAAGTATTTATTTTCTAACAAATTAAAGTGTTCATTTTTCTAGCAGCTCTACATTGTAATTTCATTAGATCAGTTAATGAAAAAGAACAAATGAGAATGAAACACATTAAGTAACTTAGATCAAAATGAAACATGTAAGTGAGTTGTTATTACTCAGTAACATGTAAGCGAGTCAATATAACTAGCAAGCATGTAACTGAGTCAATATAACTAGCAAGCATGTAACTGAGTCAATATAACTAGCAAGCATGTAAGTGAGTCGATATTACTCACTAGCAAGCATGTAAGTGAGTCGTTATTACTCACTAGCAAGCATGTAAGTGAGTTGTTATTACTCACTAGCATGAAAGTGAGCTGTTATTACTCACTAGCAAGCATGTAAGTTAGTTAATAAAACTCACTAGCAAGTATATAAGTGAGTTAATATTACTCACTAACATGTAAGTGAGTCAATATAACAAACAAGCATGTAAGTGAGTCGTTACTACTCACTAGCAAGCATGTAAGTGAGTCGTTACTACTCACTAGCAAGCATGTAAGTGAGTCGTTACTACTCACTAGCAAGCATGTAAGTGAGTCGTTACTACTCACTAGCAAGCATGTAAGTGAGTCGTTACTACTCACTAGCAAGCATGTAAGTGAGTCGTTATTACTCACTAGCAAGCATGTAAGTGAGTTGTTATTACTCACTAGCATGAAAGTGAGCTGTTATTACTCACTAGCAAGCATGTAAGTTAGTTAATAAAACTCACTAGCAAGTATATAAGTGAGTTAATATTACTCACTAACATGTAAGTGAGTCAATATAACAAACAAGCATGTAAGTGAGTCGTTACTACTCACTAGCAAGCATGTAAGTGAGTCGTTACTACTCACTAGCAAGCATGTAAGTGAGTCGTTACTACTCACTAGCAAGCATGTAAGTGAGTCGTTACTACTCACTAGCAAGCATGTAAGTGAGTCGTTACTACTCACTAGAAAGCATGTAAGTGAGTCAATATTACTCACTAGAGCTACAGTCTATCTATACAGTCTATGACTCTATATACAGTTAATAAATGACTCAATTAAAACTTAGTGAGTCTAATATTAAACTGTGACTCTATTCGAGTGCTGTAAGTGTCTACTTTGAACTAAATAAAGCAACTTAATTAGGAACCGTGTGTGTACGGTGCAGGGTAAGTTACAAGTAATCGGACGGTGCCACATTATCGAACATACAAGAAAGATAAATTAATCTTGTAATTCGTTATTTTAGTTGGTATCAAAGATATTTACATCATGGATACCAATTAAAATTAAATAAAAATAAAGATATAGTTTTTATGTTCCAATATGATCGAAAATGGGGAACCGTCCGATAACTCAAAAATTACCCTAAATCAAAAAAATAGAAAATGTCGAAATATTAATTACTTTCATCTAGAAATGAAGAAAAAAATATAGAATAAATAAAGTTAGTGTGTACTTTATTTAGTTCTATCAGATAGCTAATATTTCACTATTAGTTCAACAGCATGTGGGTCATACGTGAAGAAGAACTTTTATGATGGCGCACAATGTTTTTTAGTTAGCGATGAAGTCGTGTGCCAAGAATTCGTAAGAAGCAGTTACGACATTATATGTGTTCTACTTAGATCGGGACATCTATTAAGAAATACCTGTGTAGATGTACCTGTGTGCTGTGTTGATGCACCTGTGTGCTGTGTAGATGTACCTGTGTGCTGTACCTGTGTGCTGTGTAGATGCACCTGTGTGCTGTGTAGATGTACCTGTGTGCTGTGTAGATGCACCTGTGTGCTGTGTTGATGCACCTGAGTGCTGTGTGGATGTACCTGTGTGCTGTGTAGATGTACCTGTGTGCTGTGTAGATGCACCTGTGTGCTGTGTAGATGTACCTGTGTGCTGTGTAGATGTACCTGTGTGCTGTGTAGATGTACCTGTGTGCTGTGTAGATATACTTTTCATTTTGCTTATATTTCAATTGGTATCCATGGTACCTGCAGGTAGCACGGATACCAAGTACACTAAAAATTATTATATAGCTACCTTTAAAATATAATATTTTCTCATACCATCGAAGATGTAGTTAATATAGCTAGATAATATATTCTGTTTTACCATTATAGTTAATATAGCTAGATAATATATTCTGTTTTACCATTATAGTTAATATAGCTAGATAATATATTCTGTTTTACCATTATAGTTAATATAGCTAGATAATATATTCTGTTTTACCATTATAGTTAATATAGCTAGATAATATATTCTGTTTTACCATTATAGTTAATATAGCTAGATAATATATTCTGTTTTACCATTATAGTTAATATAGCTAGATAATATATTCTGTTTTACCATTATAGTTAATATAGCTAGATAATATATTCTGTTTTACCATTATAGTTAATATAGCTAGACAATATATTCTGTTTTACCATTATAGTTAATATAGCTAGATAATATAAGGGGATAGCTAGATAATATATTATAGCTAGATAATATAAGGGGATAGCTAGATAATATATTATAGCTAGATAATATAAGGGGATAGCTAGATAATATAAGGGGATAGCTAGATAATATAAGGCAATAGCTCCCCTTCACATCATTTATAATGCAGAGAAGCTAATGTGAATAAGATGTATGTACGATATTGATGGGAAATGTAGCGATATACCGATAGATGGGGTTAAGGCACCGATAGATGGGGTTAAGGCACCGATAGATGGGGTTAAGGCACCGATAGATGGGGTTACAGCACCGATAGATGGGGTTAAGGCACCGATAGATGGGGTTACAGCACCGATAGATGGGGTTAAGGCACCGATAGATGGGGTTAAGGCACCGATAGATGGGGTTAAACCACCGATAGATGGGGCTAAAGCACCGATAGTTCATCGATAATATCGGTGCATCTCCACTCAATGAATTGAAACAATATTTCAAATATTTTCGAAAAGGATAGATATAATATTTGTTGTAATAATTTGGAAGATTTAGAGAAAATGTAGGGATAATATATTAATAAATTTACTATTTTCAATAACGAACAAACAAATACATTTCGTTACCAATCCAAATCCAATCCAATCTAGAGTTACTTAATTAAATGTTTATATTTTTATTAGTAAAGCTGTAGAACTGTGGTTACTGTTGGTGAAAACAGTAGCTCTTGTTGTACAAACGATCAACAGACAATGTCCTGTTATTATTCCATTTGATCTACCTATGTAAACATCGTTACTGGATACTATAGTATGTTGTTTATTCTGTACATACTATACACACACGCTATATACTTCATTGGAGCCCCCAGGGTACACACCCCCTTGCAATGCTGAGTCGTGGGTATGTGTTCTACTTGAAATTATGACTAGTCCTTGCATCTGGATCAATAAACGTCATTTTTGATGAAAATAATTCGTTAGGCCAAGACTTTATAAAGACATGTAGGGTAAGTTCCGAATTATCGGTCAGTTCCACATCTTCGGTCATAAAAAAAAAATATAATAATTATTTCACTTCAGTTGGTATCCATGATACCTAGAGGTATCATGGATACCAATTGGAATGAAAATAGAATAATAATTTTTATACAGTTTTTTCTCATATGACCGAAGATGTAGAACTGACCGATAATTCGACACTTACCCTACATGCATGTTTTTCATTTATAAATGATAGCTAAATTAATGAAATCAATGAAGTACGGATGAAGTTAAAGGTGAAAAGACGAATAAGAACAACAACAATCATACCCTGGGCATAGAGCTTGACTTCATCTTTGTTAGTATCTGTGAAATAGAATCAAATGCTCATTGCACTGGAAATACTACTTTAATATTATTATTACTAGTTCAGAGCCTGTTGTTCATCCATAGGGAATTCAAAATTAATATACGTAATGGGCTTATGATTATATTTAAATGTAAGTTTACGTATTATTAGTACATATATACTGATTCAACAGATATATTTTTCATTAATAACAGGTCTTCAATTGTAATTTATTACCCGTTATTAGGTTAGTATTAATTAATTCATTCAAAATTATATTTTTCTGCATAAGCTGATACCATATTTTATAGATAAAATACGTATAAAAATTGAATAATTTTTTTTTAAATTTCATATCTATATATTATTATATTAATACATTATTAATGTTAAATACCCGTCGAGTAAAAGCGGACACCAAATAAATGAATAAACACACGAGGGATATTATTAGGATAGACATATTGTTTCAATGCACTGCAAAGATATTTCATTAAAAAAAGACTTCCAATTTGATAGGTTTAACTTATAATGAGTCAAAGTTTAGTTGCTACATCATTGTACAGTTCTTTGAAAGAGTAGCTATATAAGATGGTATATATCTTCTGTATTATTATATGTTACTGCATTAAAAGCATGCGCAAAGAGAGAGAGAGAAAGAAGAACAGAGAAAGGAATCTATTTAACCCTTTCTGGCTCAGCAAACAGTTTTTCCTACTCATTTCCTGTGGCCTGAAAAGGATCACTGTAGCAATAAAGGAGTCAATTGAAGAGATCTATAATTAATGGTACACAAAGAAAAGAAACCATTCTCTTAAATCATAAATGATATATTAATAAGTGTTATAATTCTCTCCTGTATTATTCAACACAATTCCTTCCAAGGATAGGGGATTCAACCCTCTTTATTTACAAGGTTAGGGAATTCAACCCTCTTTATTTACAAGGTTAGGGGATTCAACCCTGTTTATTTCCAAGGTTAGGGGATTCAACCCTCTTTATTTCCAAGGTTAGGGGATTCAACCCTCTTTATTTACAAGGTTAGGGGATTCAACCCTCTTTATTTACAAGGTTAGGGAATTCAACCCTCTTTATTTCCAAGGTTAGGGGATTCAACCCTCTTTATTTCCAAGGTTAGGGGATTCAACCCTCTTTATTTCCAAGGTTAGGGGATTCAACCCTCTTTATTTCCAATGTTAGAGGATTCAACCCTCTTTATTTCCAAGGTTAGAGGATTCAACCCTCTTTATTTCCAAGGTTAGGGGATTCAACCCTCTTTATTTCCAAGGTTAGGGGATTCAACCCTCTTTATTTCCAAAGATAGGGGATTCAACCCTCTTTATTTCCAAAGATAGGGGATTCAACCCTCTTTATTTCCAAGGTTAGGGGATTCAACCCTCTTTATTTCCAATGTTAGAGGATTCAACCCTCTTTATTTCCAAGGTTAGAGGATTCAACCCTCTTTATTTCCAAGGTTAGGGGATTCAACCCTCTTTATTTCTATGTTAGGGGATTCAACCCTCTTTATTTCCAAAGATAGGGGATTCAACCCTCTTTATTTCCATGTTAGGGGATTCAACCCTCTTTATTTCCAAAGATAGGGGATTCAACCCTCTTTATTTCCAATGATAGGGGATTCAACCCTCTTTATTTCCATGTTAGGGGATTTAACCCTCTTTATTTCCAAAGATAGGGGATTCAACCCTCTTTATTTCCATGTTAGGGGATTCAACCCTCTTTATTTCCAAAGATAGGGGATTCAACCCTCTTTATTTCCATGTTAGGGGATTCAACCCTCTTTATTTCCAAAGATAGGGGATTCAACCCTCTTTATTTCCATGTTAGGGGATTCAACCCTCTTTATTTCCAATGTTAGGGGTTTCAACCCTCTTTATTTCCAAGGTTAGAGAATTCAACCCTCTTTATTTACAAGGTTAGGGGATCCAATGCCATCTCAATACTGCAATAAATATTGATTTTTCCCTTTGTCAGCCAGTCGCAAGATGTTCAATTATTGGCTGCAGGACCAAGATTTACAGAGTCACTTCACAGTGAACTTTATAGCGAATAAAATGAATGTCATTTATTAACATTCATTATTTACATAGAGCTATTTAGTACGGGTTGGACGTTTGCTTCGGAACCAAAGACCATATCGCTGACGTCAAAAGGAAATTTAGTACAAGAGACTTGAAGAAGCAGTCAGAAAGGAAAGTGGCTCAATAGTAGCGTGCTAGTCAGGTCGATCGAAAATATATGGGAGAACATTAAAGAAACTAGTAAATAGTTAACGTTTTTTTTTGTCATTATGTACTTACACTTAAAAGTAAAATTAATTGGAAAGTTTTCTAAAGTACATCAACATTGGATTACTATGTAAATATATGATTATGTTACTTACAGTTTACACAAGTAAGAAACTATACATAAATACTTTGTATAACTACCAAAGCTATAAGCTATAATAAATCATATTCTTTAGTTCTAGTAACAGAGAAACGATAACTATTTTAATCGAGAAACTATACCTATGATGACTATGGAACTATAACACCGATAAGCTATAACTATAGGTACTATAATAACCGAGACTATAAGATAGTCCAATCATCTCCAAGCCATAATATGATAATTCATAAGCCATTAAATTTTACGACAGAAATGGAGATTCGAACTTGAACTTCAACACGGTGGTTTGTACTTCCATCACTGTGCCTACTGCACGAAATCTAACGGCGACATTATAAAAAGAAAAACAATAACCCTTAAAGGCATTAAAGGTATTAAAGGAGACTTAACCTTAAAGGTGAAATGATATGCAATGGAAAGAGAGGATAAAGGTTAACCTTAGAGGTAACAGGTTAACCTTAGAGGTGACAGGTTAACCTTAGAGGTAACAGGTTAACCTTAGAGGTAGTAGGTTAACCTTAGAGGTAACAGGTTAACATTAGAGGTAACATGTTAACATTAGAGGTAACAGGTTAACCTTAGAGGTAACAGGTTAACCTTAGAGGTAACAGGTTAACCTTAGAGGTGACAGGTTAACATTAGAGGTAACAGGTTAACATTAGAGGTAACAGGTTAACCTTAGAGGTGACAGGTTAACCTTAGAGGTAACAGGTTAACATTAGAGGTAACAGGTTAACATTAGAGGTAACAGGTTAACCTTAGAGGTAACAGGTTAACCTTAGAGTTCACTGGTTACATTTCTTTTTTTAAATTACTTCCCTAAGATTGCTTTAGGATTGGTATTGCCTGTATTAGATTAGTATTGGATTGGCATTGGTATTGGTAGTATTGCCTGTATTAGATTAGTATTGGATTGGCATTGGATTGGTATTGGTAGTATTGCCTGTATTAGATTAGTATTGGATTGGCATTGGATTGGTATTGGTAGTATTGCCTGTATTAGATTA
Source organism: Caprella mutica (assembly GCA_947561585.1). NCBI lineage: Eukaryota > Metazoa > Arthropoda > Malacostraca > Amphipoda > Caprellidae > Caprella > Caprella mutica. The sequence continues at coordinate 130 of CANNZV010002320.1, read as the reverse complement.
GTATTGGATTGGCATTGGATTGGTATTGGTAGTATTGCCTGTATTAGATTAGTATTGGATTTGCATTGGATTGGTATTGGTAGTATTGCCTGTATTAGATTAGCATTGGATTGGTGTTGGCAGGCAATAG